>RJWH01005530.1:0-74316 GCA_004363575.1 Solenodon paradoxus
TCATTATGTTCAATCTGGCATTGAAAGTGACAAGGAGGAGAGCATTAATGGTGATGATCGTGGTGCTCATGAGGCTAATGAGGGTGGCAACAGGGTTATGAGAGTGATGGCACTGACGATGGTGTCAGCGATGACAGCAGTGATCATACACTTGGCAGGCAGTGTGCTGAATGCTAACCATCACCATTTCATTCAACCCTCACGGTCACTCAGGCTGCACATTAACAGTCCACTTTATAAAGGGAAAAGACACCCAGTCACGTGGCCCTCGGTCACAGGCAGGATCCTCCCTCCGCCTCCTTGCAGTCCCCACCTCCGGAGCCCTGTCAGCTCTAACAAGCTCCATTTCGAGCTGATACTAATCTCGGGGTGTTTTAGTGCTGCTCGTTGTAATCCCCGGCAGCCAGTGCTGTACAGCTGCTAATTACATGTTTTATTGTCTCGTTTGCCGTTAAATATTGTCTGCACCTACCATTAAGCAAATCCACCTCCTGCATGGATTTATCCTCTCGTGAACTCACGCATAAAGCCCTTCAGGGTGTACAGTCAACGGGTCAGCCAGGACCTGGCCTGGGAGTCCCCATCCTCGCTCCCTGCAGGCTAAGCCCTCAGCGTCCTAGCTGCTCCGCGGCCCCTCCCCGCCCGCTGCCACTCGGGTCGTTAAACAGAAGGCTGCTCGCTTCACTCTCCTGCTGTGGGGTCTCCATGACATCAGCCATGCTGGGCATGGCACGTCAACCCCTCCCCTGCAGGTGACCCCAGTGAGGATTTCCATGGGCCTGATTCCGTATCCTGCAAGGCCAGCAGCTCTCCAGCTGGGCTTCAACCCTTGATGTCCCCGTGGCCACAGCCAGGCCCAGAAAGACAATGCCGCCCCAGGTCTGTCCCTGTGGTTGTCTGGGGCTCAGCCCTTTCTCGCGAGAGCCCTCGTCTTCATTCTCTCCACCCCCTGCATGAGCCCCCACGCTCTCGCGGGGTTGAGAGATCAGCACCACCTGCAACCTCAGCCTCCTGTCCCCGCTGACAGCATCCTAGTGGGCCCTGCTCCGCGCCCAGCCTCCAGTCACAGAGTCAGGAAGGCCACCTTGCCCGCAGCTCCCCCACCCCAAGGAAATGACCATCCTGGCCCTAGGACAGCACAGCGCCCTCCCTGACATTGTCATCTCGCGGGCATGCAGGCCTGTCCGCTCCTGACTGCCACCATCATTCGGTGTCACTTGAGTGTTTAGCTGGAAAGGTTTTGCCCATCCCTGCCACGCATCGCCACCTCTGAAACCTCAATAGCAAAATACCCTCCTCTGCCCTGCCTCCCCCCACCTCCTCCAGCCGGGCTCTGTCCTCCCGCGCCCCTGCCTGTGGGCTCCGCCCTCCTGGACTCAGGCCATATGGCATGCCAAGGTCTCCTGACCCTCTGACTGTGTGATCCCAGGCCTGGGTGTGCCTCCTCCCTCCACGTTGCACCTTCGCCCCTGCCACACCCAACCCTGGTCACAGCTGTGCGGTCTGCCCTTCCATTCACCTGCGGGAAACCCAACCTAGCCCCTGCCGTCGGTCTGCTCTGCTCCCCTCCCACAGCGACGGCTTCCCCACCCACCAGCCCTGTGTCCTCCTGGGCAGCCTCCCGTCCCCTTTTTCCTACCAGGGGCTGATTTTAGATCCCTACTAACTGCAGCGTCCCTCTGGGATGGGCAGTCAGGCACAACGTTCCTGTTTCCTCTGTGCAGAGGAAACGGGCAGCCCAAGCCTGTGTCCCGCCTGGATGCAGCGTCCACAGGCCTGTGAGTGCTGCAGGCCAGAGCCCAGCCTCTGCTGTGGCTGAGATAAGTCTATTCTTGTTGACTTTGGGGAAGAACTGATAAGTGCCTGGGATGCAGAGGTAGGAAGGAGAAATGTCTTATCTCGTCCTGCTGAGCGAAGTGGCCCCAGCTTCTTCCGCTCCTATGGGGTCTCCCTTCTGAAGAAGAGACGTGACTACGCGTATTAACACGGCCACGGCCCAGGGTGGGGAGTGGAGCTGCGCTCTTTCCAGCCTCTTCTGATTCATCTGGGTGCGCTACACCTCCTGTGACAGTCAGGACAGGGCCCTGTCTCCCTGGGGCCCCTGGGGAGGGCACCTGTGACCCAGCGCCCCATCCCATGCTCCCCGCCTGTGAGCACCAGTTCAGTCTTCAAAGCATCACAGCCCTGTTCCTGGGACCCAACGCCCTGGTCACCTGGTCCCTGTCCCCCGCCCTCCCCCAGCATGCTGCTCACAGGGCCCCAAATGTGCACCCTTTCCCGGGACACCTGCCTAGGCTCACCCCAGCCAGGATGGCCTGGCCGCTCCTCCCCAAGATCCTTATTCCCTGTCTGCCAACTCAGATGCCCCTGCAGCCCCCGCCTCCTTGCACCCCAGGGGGCAGCCCTGTCCTGCAGACCCTCCTGCGGCCGGAACATCCCTTCAGACCCATTCCTTCTCTGGTGCCCACCTGCCCACCCGGTTCACAGCCCTGAGGTGAGGCCAGGTGAGCAGGCTCCCAGGCGAAGCACAGCGGGTGGGCACGCCTGGTGGGTGCAGTGTCCCCCCTGTGGGAGGTCGGGACAGTGGAAGTTTTCACTGGCAAAATGGGGACAGCGAGACTTTTTGAGTTCTTTATCTTTTTCACATTTTTTAAAAATGACTAAGTCAATATTTGCTCAATGCAGAATACTTGGAAAACAAACAATGGAAGGGAAGAAATTACCCATAATTGCACAGCGCAGAGATAAACAGCGCTAACTTCAGGTAGGCTCCTTCTCCTCCCCACTGGGCTTCCCGCCCCCCCGCATTAAGAACAGGACCCTGCTGGGACACACACAGCGGGCGCACACGGCTGTCTCTCTCCTCGGGCAGAGAGGACGTCCTCCAGCACCAGTGTCCTTCAGCAGTCTCCCAGGTGTTGCTACGAGGACTGGCCCTGAAGGGGACTGCAGCTGCCAGGTACCAGGCCACAGCTGTAACCTCCAGCCTGCCCATTCCTGCCACCTCCTGTCCCCTCCTGACCCCAGGCCCAGTGCTCGAGAAGAGGGTCAGGCCAGTAGTTCTCCATGGGTCTGCCCCATCCTTAAGCTCCACTCCTAAGCCCCACCCTCAGGCCCCCCACTAGGCCCCCCACCTCTGCCGCCAGGATCCACCCCGGGCCCCACCTTGAGGCTCCACCCCCGGACCCACCCTGGGGCTCCACCTCCAGGCACCACCCCCAGGCTCCACCCCAAACCCACCTTGAGGCTCCACCCCCGGACCCACCCTGGGGCTCCACCCTGAGGCTCCAGGCTCCATTTCCCAGGCCCCACCCACAAACTGTAACTCAGGCCAGTCTGTCAATGGGCCCATCTGGCCAGAACCACATCCCACACACTCCCTGGGGGCATCTCTGGTTCCCCGGTGGTGACAGGTTCAATGTGTCCCTGGACTCGGCAGGCGAGGGTGCACGCCACCGTGCTCCCCCAGCGGCACAGCTCCCGGCACCCAGGGCTCCGCATTTCCCGAGGGGACACGGACGGAAGCATTGTCACCGCCTCGAGCACCCAGTGCTGCCCCCCCACCCCGCCCCACCCTGGGTGTCTGTTCAGGATAAACTTCTCCCAGTGTCCTCGGGACAAGCCAAACTGTGCCCGAGTCCTTCAGAAAAGCTGGCGTCATTGGCTCACCTCATGCTTTTACATTTGCAGGTTCTTGGGCTCACAGTTGCAGGTTTTCCACCATTAATGAACTTAAGCATCTCCTTCATCTGCAGCCGACGGTCTCCAGCTCCATTCGCTGCTTTCTGGTTCACGCACCCTGTGCTGGTTGTGCTCCGTGTAGGTTTTACTGTTTTTTATGATCACGTTTTATGTCTTTAGCTCATTAACCCTTTGTCTAAACAGAGGTGGGGAAATACACCCCCCGCCACCGGCTCCTTGTTTGCTTTTAATTGTGTTCAAGTTCCTGCTGGAGGGACGAAGTCTGTTCGTGCGTCACATCCACTAGACCTGGCGGCTTCCCGGACGAGTTCGCCGGACGGTCCAGCTGCGAGCAAGCTCGGCGATGAGCCGGGAAGCAGCGGGACCCGCGCCCGCCGACAGGTGACAACCGCCGGCGACCCCAGGGGTCCTGCGTCTGCCTGCAGGGATTTCACCTTCCGGCTCTGTGAGCTGGTTTCCCCTTTGGAAAAGTCAAGAGGCCAACCTTTCAATTCATTAAACCTCCTCCATGTGCTTTACCTTTTTTTCAAGATAAAATCCAGAAGATGACACCCAAGACCAGAGCTCGCCTTCACAAAACGGCACACTCCTGCCCACGCCTCGCCCCCACTCCAGGACGCGGGCACCTGCCCGCTCCCCAGCCCTGCATCCTGATGGCGAAGGCCGCCTCGGACTGGGCGGCGGCAGAAGGAAACTCGCTCTCGCACGAGTTCTGGAAGCCCAGAGCTCTGAGACCCAGGGGCCACCAGGGTCCTTCTGCCCCCGCCCCAGGCGCCCTGCCTCCTCACAAGTCCCTCCTCCGTGCCCGACTGCTCTGACCTCCTCTTGTTAGGGGGCACGGGACGCCCCTCGTGAGCCCATTGCACTGTAATCCCTGTTTAAAGACCTCTGTCCAGAGGGTGCCCCATGAGGTCCTGGGACTGCGACTTCCTCGCAGGGTTTTTAGGGGCTTGGTGCAGCCATGGTGCAAACCATTCCCGTTGTCAGATTAGAGGGCAGTCCCTGCCACTCTCTGAGGCCCATTCCTAGAAGCTTTTGTGCTGTGTGTCAATGGAAAGCAGAAAAGGAACAGCGTTCTCGTAAAAGCCACCCGGGAGGACTCGGCTGACTCTCGCCCTGGTCCACACGCAGACTGGGCACCCAGGAGGCAGGGCCGGCCGCCAGCCAGGTGGGGTTGGCCGTAAGGAAGGGGGCGTCGCCTCGGCTCCCTGTGCAGGGCCTGGGGTGAGGGCAGGGCCGAGGCGGGCCGGACGGGTGAGGTGCGGGAGGGAGCATCCCGAAGCCACTGGTCCACTGTGAGGCGGGAGCACAGCAGCTCCTTCCAGAACAAGAACCTTTCCATCCGCGTTTTGATATTCAAATACGCAGTTATCAGAACAAACCACAGCCGAGAGCGACCCAACGCCACACGGACCCCCAGGCAGAGAGAACTGCCAGGCCCCTGGACGCTGCTCCTCCTGGAGCTCAGCCAGACGGCACAGCCCATGTCCCTGGGGTCACACCACCGTCTGGAATGGGCATGTGGGACTCAGGCCTTGGCCAGCCCCTCCCGCCAGCCCTCCGGCAGCCACTGCTCTCACGAGGTGGCCTCTGTCCTGTGGGAACCCAGCGGAGGGCGCGGGGATGGAAGGAGCCTGAGTCACGCACGTGGGACTGCACCATGGAACAGCTCCCCTGGACTGTCCACGCCGGTGGGAAGGACGCTTTACTGGCCAAGCCGCTGAGATTACACTGCCCAGCTCACAACTCAGATGTCGTGGTACTTTCTCTCCTGCCACACCCTCCTCCCATCAAGCACCCTCACCCCTGTCCATGCTGGCAGCTCAGATTATACTGCTGATGAGACAGCTCGGCTTCAGAGTATGCAGGCCAGTGAGGGGACAGACGGCTCGCCTCACAGGGGCCAAACCCCAAGCCTCCCACCCGATGGCCAGGGGAGGCCAGCGGAGCGCCGTCGGGGATTCAGGGGCCGAGCAGGGTCCCACGTCCTCATCTTTGCAGCTTGCCAGCCTCGGACGACCAGCGTGGTCCCAGGGTCCACCCCTTCTCTCTCTGGAGTCTGTGTCCTCGTTTTCTGCTTAATTTACTCCCTCCTTTTTCCAGAGTCGACCCTCCAGTCACTTTTTCAGAGAAGTTAAGAGGCGAACTTTGCAATGAAAACGCCTTTATTCCAAATCCCACCTCCACGTTTATAAGCACTTTGTCTGCCTGCTGGGTGGGTACTGTTTTGTCAGCAGGTGCTGAGCGGAGAGCAGATGTCAGCTTAGTTTTCATTTCTTGGGGGATGACTTTTCCCTTTCTTCGAAAGTTTTTCGGATTGTTTGGTCTTGGGTGTCATATAATTTTCGGGTAACACGTCCGGGGTGCGTGAGCATCTCCCTCCCCGTGCACAGCGGCCCCGTGTGCTGGGCTGATGCTCCCCGTCCCCTAGTGTCCCAGCTGGCGGGTCTGGCTGTCGTGTCCTAGAAACTGTCTTCTCTGGCCCTGACCGGAGAGCCTGTCACCCATCGCTTCCATCCACTGCCCGCCGCGAGTCCGCGGACTCTGCCTCACCCTCCCCTTTCTAGTCAGCGCGACCATCTTGTGGACTCTAACTGCTTCTCTTGAGGGCAGACCATCCCTCTTTCAAAGCACACTGTGTTTTTTACTGCTGGGTACTAACCTCTCAAATCTGAGCGTGTTAATTGGAGTATTTTTAGACTCTCGGCCCTGAATTTGCTCCTGGCGTCTCCATCTTCCTCTCTCACACTGCTGGGTTTCCTCCCAGCAGGTGGCCCCAGGATGGCGGGGATGCTGGTGCCTGCCTCGGGCTGGGTGGGGAGGATGCGCTTTTCTGCCAGGCACCCAGGTCAGAGCTCTGACTCTGGGCTTTGTGTGGGGTGGGAGCAAGATGCCGGTGGAAGCCGCCTCCCAGCAAGGGGCTCTGACCCCCATGTCAGAATGGAGAGGGCTCCCTGGGGTCTGGAGACAAGCCGTCTGGTGGCGTTTCTGGGTGACCCCTATGCTGGGCTCCGCTCCCACGGGCGGGGAGCCGGGGTGGGGGTCGCCGTGCCCCCACACAGCTCACCACAGCCTCCGCCTGGAGCCCGGCCGCCCATGCCACTGGATTGGGGCCCCGGGCCAGCGGCCTTCCAGTGGGTGGAATCTCGGCCGAGGCCTGCTGCCTCTTGTTTTATAGGTCACTCGCACACCTCTGCTTGCCGTCTTCCGGAATTTATTAAAACCTCTTAGTCATTGTTGTGAGGATTAAAATGCCATTATGCATGCAAAGCACATCTTCCAGTACCTGGCACATAAGGAGACTGGATAAATGTTAGCAATTATTATCACAGTTGGTTAAGTGATGTCCCCAAGACGGTAAGTCCTCTCCCTTCCAGGAGCCACGGTTCAGACAAAGACACAGCATCACCAATAACAAGGCGTCCAGTGCCCCTGCCCGGTGTCTGCACATGGGCTCTCTCCTGCCTCCCAGTCACCCATGCGCGCGGAATGCGGAGCCCGCGTTCTCGACCCTCTGATGGGCCCAGGTGGACTCTGCGTCCACTCCGGGAAGAAAAAATGATCAGAGCCTGCTCCTGGGTGAAATAAGGAGGGATGGACCCTCAGCACAAAGTGAGGTGGGCACCTTCTGCTTGTCCCAGGGTCGGGCCAGCCAGCATCAGAGGGTGGCAGAGCCCAGGAGCCACGACATCTGTGTCCGGTGCCCCGGCCCCCATGGTTACTCCCCCACAGTGTGACTTGCCTCTAACAATGCAACGCAGTGGACGTGGGGCCTCTCAGCCAGGTCACTGAGCTACAGAAAAGGGGGTTGATGCTGGCAGCCATTTGGGGAAAGCCCATGTGACAAGGAAGTGGGGGCATCTTTTGGGAACTGCTAGTGGCCTTTAGAACGGGGGAGCCACAGTGATGGGATCCAAAGAGAATGAGCCCCTTCAACATCCAGAGCCAGCGGGGACCTGTGCGCCTCCCCATCAGCCTCCACCGGCGAGATCGCCTGGTCCACACCCGGCTGTGGCTTCCGAGACCCTCAGCAGAAGACCCGCTGCAAGGCGCCCAGACGTATTCCTGGTGCCATAACTGTGTGGTCAGACACGTGTGTCCTCCACGCCCCGAAACCTGTGCTGCTGTTTCCAGTGACACACGACTAACACGCTAGGCATCCTGTGCCATGCTGGCCACCCCGAGGGGGCAGTGCCCACCCAGGACGCGCCGGCCCTGCAGATTCCCCTGGAGGAGTGGGCGCACTGGGCGGTTATGTGGGTCCAGCTTGGCAGCAGGCCGCATCCACAGGCGGGGAAACTGATGCAGCGGCAGGAGCCGGGAGAAGGCGGAAGGACGGGTAGGGCACCAGCTCCCGACCCTCACAGACAACATCGTCGGGGGTTGTGCTCCCAGCCGGACCCCATTTTCCGGCAGGTGGAAAGGTTTGCAGGGTCACTCGGCCAGAAAGAGCTAAGCTGGGCGATAAAGGACTTTGTTCCGCCAGCTCAATGGCGTTTCCACCCTTGGCTCGGACGCTGATGGCTCAGCCCGTGTGGCTGGACGGCGGAGGCGGCCTTGCGAGGCCCCTGCCCCAGGCCTGGTCCTGCAGATGGCCCGTGTCTCTCTCCCGTCCAAACGTCACGCAAACTTGCGAAGCAGGACCCAGGAGTGAGAACAGGGGAAGCGTCACTGCCGGCTCCTGCCCCGTGACGAGGGACAGCAGTTTAGGGTGGGACTTACACGTGCGGCGTCCACCCACTGCACCCCTAAGCACTCCTCCCTGTGCGAGGCTTGACTCCTGGCCCCAAACCGGGGTGCGCAGCGAGTCAGAGCTCCCACTGGATGCCACTGAAATAAAAATGGTGGCCAGTAGGTATCCAGTCGTTGTGGCCCCTCGTCCAACACCCTTCCGGTGGGACGGCCCAGGTGGGCTGCCCTGGTTGCTCCCCGGAAATGTGCTCCTCTTGCGGATGGCAGACGGGACGTCAAACACCGCAACACGAGTTAGGGGCGAAGTTGGTGCCACGCGGACTTGGCGTCACGTCCCAGGTCTCTTGTGACCTTCTGTGGATTCAGCGCTAAAATGCGAAGTCTGCAGTCATGGCCTGTGCTCGTGGGCAGCACTCAGACAAGACGGGTTCTGGGGTTCTCGGCGCAAGGCCGCCCGGTGGAGGTCTCTGCTGGGGCAGTGCTGGTGCCGAGGCCTCGGGCCTGGGAGGGAGCGTGTGCCTCCGCCAGCCTGAGCCACCAGGCATGCCTGCGCTCTGGTTCTCGAAACGGAATTGTCGTGCTGCCTAAGTTCTCCGTGCTCATGTGCGTCAGGCCAGCCCTGGAGAGTACGCGGAGGACATAACTGGGGCAGCACCGCAGGAGCCCTGCCTGGAGCATAAAGTGCCGGGCGGGGAGCTGGGGCGGGTGAGCGCGCTCAGCCCGCTCTCCTACCGTGTGCTTGTTGTCAGGGAGCTCCCCAGCCTCCCTCACACGACACCGCTCCCTCCTCACCGAAATGCGTGTCACGTTAGCTGCGTGTTGCAGAAGAAACTGAAACTGGGCAAGGAATTTTCTTTCCCAAGGTCACAGAAGTGGAGCTTGTCTCCTCCTGTAGACACGTACTCAAGTCACCATAAATCAGGGAGGAAATGATAAGTATCAAAGCTATTTAAATAAGACATGTCGCTTGACCTCCGAGTCTTTTACCATTATTGGCTCAATGCCTAGAGTAAAACCTGCTTCTCGGAGCCTCTGCAAAAATGCAAAGATTCATCACATGTGAGGGTGACTAGCTCAGGGCACATAGTGGGTGCTTCGTAGATGTTTGTGAATCGTAATCTTCATGGGGACAGATTGAACGTTGGAGACTCTTCAACGGGAACATGAGGATTTTACCTGAGGGGCCGGGACCAGGAGTGGATAGAACCCTCTGAAACGACCGCAGATGGGAGTGGACCGGACAGACTGCAGACGGGAGAGCACAGTTTTCCGCAGGCGACTCTGAAGCGGAGCGGGAGGAGGAGCGGGAGGGTGGAGGCCGATTCCAGAGGCTCCCTGAGCACTGCGCTAAGGCACCGGCCACAGGCAGCAGACACCCAGGAGTTCTGCGCCAGCGGGGTGTCGGGACGCTCTCTGCTCGGACTCCCACCCAGTACAGCTGTCGTCTTGCTAGTGTGCAGTCGTCTGTGCCTCAGGCGAGGTCCCCGTGATCACAAAGATTGTAGCAAATCCTCGTCTCCAGCCACACGCTTTTGCAACAGTCGATGCTGTGGGTAGAAACAGGCCCTTCTCAAGCATGAGATTTAATTTGGTGGATCCCAGTAGACTGGTAGCCGGTTGGGCATGGACTCTGGAAACCTCAGAGTGAAGTCTGACCGGCACTAATTGGTCCAGCTCATGCAGCTGCCTCTCAGAAATAGGAGCTCAGGGGGTGACGTTCATTCAGGCCTTCAAAGGAGAAAATGAAAGATCAATGATGAATTACTGAGCTCCTCTTCCCAGCTCTGCTCACAAGGGAATAATAAGGTCTGGAATGACTCTCCTTGCATTAAAAACAAATAAATCAGGAAACAGCACAATCCATGAAACCAGCCTTATAGATATTGAAGCCTGGGGTGCAGGACTGTGACCTCACAGGCAGGTGAAACAGACGAGGGGGCCCGCCACCGTGCAGGATTTCTGCTGGAAGCGGCTTGTGACTGTGACACCCAGCAGTATGTGACCACTGGCTGAGGTGACAGCAGAGCCCAGGAGGCCAGCACAGCTGGAGTGTGGGGGGCAGTGTCTCAGAGAGAAAGGAGCTGTGCAGAGCGCCAGTTTTGCAAATTGCACAGGGTCCCCAAGATTCTGGCTAAATGCTAATATGCGTGTGGAGGGAAGGGAGGGTCATTTCAAAAATGCCAAGAGCTCACTGAGCTCAGAGTCCTCCAGCCTTAATAGATGACTTTGAAAGTATAGAGCATTTAGTACCACATCCAGGAAAATCCACGGGAGCTTAATTTATCTACATTAAACGTTATTCTAGGCCCAACCAGAAAAGAGCCACAAAATAAGAACAGGTTCAAAATAATCTGCAAATAGCACAATGAACACCAAGGAAAGTCTAAAACTCTTGGTGGGATTCAAGGAAATCCAGCACTTAAAAAATACAAAATTCTTAGTGCTTTGATTTACTTTTTAAGGAAACATTCAAAGAGGTAGGCAATGTTAATCCACATCCAGAAGCAAGTTAAGTTCAGTGAAAGAAGGTAAAAAATAACAGAGGGGAATGTGACTTGCAGCTGAAGTGTATAGAGTCAGACAGGGAAACACAAGGACAGGAAGGGAGGCTAGAATAAGAAACAATGGAGCCTGTAAAGATGAACAACACAGTCAATATTTGAAGCAAATTGATCACCGCATGGACTTAACGACAGATTAAACACTAAAGAAAAAAACACCAGCGAGCACAAGACACAGCTCTGTCCCATGTGGAGTGAATCCCAGAAGGAGGCCACAAATAGGCACAGCCTCAGGGACGTGGGAGATAATGTCATCTGGTCACAGCAACCCAAGAAGATGGACCGTGTTGGAGGGAAAACAGAAAACTTCATTGGAGAACTGGTGGCAGCGTTTTTCCACATCCTTCTTTTTAAAAATTTCTCACAAATCCAAGAATCTTAGTAAACCCAGAGGAGAATAAACCCACCTCGCCATCACTGAGACACAGATGAAAGGCAAATCCCCAAAACCGTCTGGACTGAAAGACACTGTAATGTAAGAAGAAGCAAAGGTAAGGAAACCACTGACTTCTTGACCTTCTGTGACCTAGAAGACAATAGAATGTTATCTTTCAAGTGGAGACAAACATTTCTATCCTGTAGCATTACATGTGCCGTGAATATTTCCTCCACAAACAAACCAACAGAAACCTTTTAGACCAGTGAAAGCAGAGAGAATAACAGCAGAACAGCACTATAAAAATGGCAAGTAGAAGCTATTCAGGTAGGAGGATGAGACCCGGGCAGAATGACCATCGGCAGACGAGAGGCGCGCAGGGCATTGTAGGCAGATAGCTTTTTCCTAATTTTCCATTTTGTCTGAGAGAGAATTCGCCATTTAAAGTGAAAGGAAAAGCAATGCAATGTGGAACCACACCATCGGCAGAAGTTACTGACGGCACCGTCCCCAAGGACAGAGGCAGGCTCTGCGCATCTTTAACGTTGGATGTGAGCTAGTATAATATCACTGAAGGATGATGGTGATCATTTAAACACATCAGTTGTAAACACAATCTCCATCACAGGAAGAAAATCAAAAAGGCAGAGCGACTAAGACAATGTGAGATAAAACCCACCATACTCACCACGAGAGGCGGCAGGGGAAGGAGAAAAGGAACGAAGCCCAGAAGGAACCCGCAGAAAACGTGTCGCAACGGAGCAGATTTAAATCACAGATAATTACATTAAATGAAAAGGTTATAAACCCTCCACTTAAAATACAGAAACCGGCAGGCTGGATATTTAAAAAGCAAGATTTCACTCTGTGTTACTTAGAAGTAACCAGCTTTAAATATACAGGCACATAGGATTAAAAAAAAAAAAAAAAATGGAAATATCTATGTCACCCAAACTCTAAAGAAAACTGCAGTGGCTATATTAAGAAAATACATCACAGAAGTAGACTTCAGAAAAATAAAATTATCCGGGGAAAAGAGGGCATCATCATAAGATAGAGCTCGATGCATCAGGAGGATCTAATCATCACAAAGGTACTTGGGCCAAATGAAAGTGTTAATTTCCAAGAAAAATTAGTAAATCAAGAGGAGATGCATAAAACAGATGATCTACCACGAGCAAAGAGGGCTTGCTCCAAGATCGCAGGTTGAATTCATAGACAAAAGAGGTTAACTCGTGAAAATCAATTAATTTGCAATTTCATGAGAATCAAAGAGAAAGATGTGGTTTTCCTAGCATGAAGCTGATGAAATGTAGCAGCAATCCGTGATGCAAAGTGTCTCGGCAGACTCGACGTAGAAGTAAACGTCTTCACCGATGAGGAATAAGTGTGAAAATCCACAGCGAGCGTCTCCGGGGTTGGCCAGGCACGTGCCTCCGTCACCTCTACCTGACGTCCCACCAGAAATCTGCGCGGCAAGGGAAGGCGAGAGGCAGCGGTGAAAGCTCACAGGTTGGGGAAATGTCTTTCTGTGCACACAGCGTGACTGTGAACAGAGACGGTTCACTTGAATTCGCTCAAAGTCCCCTAAGCCAGGAAGTGACTTCAGCAAAATCACAGGGTGCATCGTCGCTGCAGACACATCCATGTATCTACATGTTACCACAGATCATTGGAAAATGAATTGTGAGGGGGTGTCCTGTGGGTCCATTTTCGGGTAACCTTGCTTTGCAATGCAGCACATTTTAGGGTTACAGTTCCCCACGGCCTGACGTGTCCGAGCTCCGACAGCCTCCACCTCTGTCCCGTCTACTCTGTGTTCCCACTGCCAGCCCCTCGCCCTCGGTAACGCTGTCCTGTTTCTGGCAGCTCCTGGCTTGTTTTTGTTTGCTTTATTTATATTTCACATGTGAATGAAATTATCTGGCATTTGTCTTTCTCTTTCTGATTTATGTTACTTAGCACGATCCCTTTGAGATCCACGCGTGCCGTCACCAGTGCAAGACTTCTCCTTTCTTACAGCTGCGTGGCAGCCCACTGTGGGCACGTGTGCCTTTACCCACTCACCCGTCAGCGGACACACAGGCCGTTTCCACATCCTAGTCATTGTGGGAGTGTGTGTATAGTCTTCGGATAGATGCCTGAAAGTGGAATTGCTGGACCATAAGTCGTGCTATTTTAGTTTTGTTGAAGACCCTCCATCTTGTTTTCCAAAGTGAATTGTGCCAATTCACCTCCCACCGCCAGTGCAGGGGCCCCCGTGTCTCTGCGCCCCAACTTCTGTGTTCCCCGTCTTCTTGACGCAGGCGTTCGCACATCTGTGAGATGTCTCCAATAACAAGGGTGTGGGTCACCGTTCATCGCTGGCCGTCTCTGCTTGTTTTTGGAGAGGTGTCTCTCTCGAGAGCGTCTGCCTATTTTCCGACTGGGTCCTGTTGTTGAGTTGGTTCGTACGAGTTCTTCGTATGTCTTGGAGATGAGCCCATGTCAGCTGTGTGATGTGCGACCCTCTCCTAGTCCCTGGGAGGTTGGCTGCCTTTTCCTTTTGATAGCAGCTCTTTTCACTGTGCAGAAGCACCTTTTAATTTGATTGAACCATGTGTGTTTATTTTTGCTTTTTTTCCCCTGGCCACAGGAGTAGAGTCCCCAAAAGACACCCTGAGAGGCAGTTTCATGGAATGCGTTGCCTGTATTTCCTTCTGTGTATTTTATGTCTGTAGACCTTAGATCCAGATAATTTTTTAAAAAGCAATGTCAGCTAAAATAGCTTCAGCAGCCATAATATAAGTAGGGAGACAGTTAACAAAATGTTCAAGGTATAGATGGGAAAACAGCATTTCTGAGAGAAATGAAAGGAGGTGAATAAAGGAAGTGCTGCACAGGGCTAAGAAATGGGAAACTCGGTCTTGCTAAGCCGGCAGTTATCCCCAAGTTGATGGACAGGTTGAGCACCTCACAAGCAGACATCCTCTTTTGACAGGCAAAGTTGATTCAAAAATATACATGGAAATGTATCGAACTTAGACTGTTCACAACAACTGTGGGGGAGAAGAAAGGTGGAGACACACGCCGCTGTAATTTCAAATCGAGACTAATCAAGAGAGTGCAGTATGGTGGAACAATAGTATTTCGTTGGCACAGAATGGAGGTCTAAAAATAGCGCCCTTCACATATTCCAACTGGTTTTACAAAGATGCAAAGGGAGAAGTTCTTTGGAAAAAGGCCGTGAGTCAGCTGGATGCTCACGTGGACATGGGCGAGCCCTGACGCCCCGACCCCGCGGCGGCGTCTCACCTGTGAGGCTCCTAACTGAGGCTCGAAGCCACCACACTTGTGGAGAAAAGCAAAGGCCACAGTCTGTGCCCTCTTGATACTAAAGACTTAGGAAGTAGGTTATGAAAAGCATCAACTCAAAAAGAAAATACCGGTCAAGCGGACTTGGTGCGAACCCAAAGCTCGGCGCGCTGCTCTAAGGGGAGGGCGCAGGGGAGGAGAGGAAGCATTTTTATTTTGGCGGCTGCTTCTTCTGGGGTCTCCTCGCAGCCCTGGGCCTTGTGCTCCGTGGGCCTCAGCCTCCTGAGCCACAGGCGGCCCCGGACCTCTGCTGCCTGGAGGACACTGGTGAGGACAGAAAAGGGCGGCACAGACCGGAGGAAACACTGAGTCCACACTTCCAGCCAGGGTCAGGTGACCAGGTTGGATGAAACTTCTTTTCCCCCTGCTCAGTGTCAGAAGATAAGGGCCCCGATGCCCACGGTCAAAGACTGAGCAGACACGCGGCCACACACATGTGCAGACAGCAGAAGCGCTTCACGACTGAAGCCGGAGCACGCCGGACAGGCGCGTGGCGGAGGGGTGCCCTCGGGGGTCCGTTTCGGGACACCCCCCGTGAGCAGCCTTGAGCAGGAGCCCCCAGGCTGCTCTGTCCGGGAGAGGAGCACAGACAGAATTTGGTGAAAAGGGTGGCAATGTCCTGAAAGCTAAGCATGCATGGACCCAGCAATTCAGGATTTACTCCTGTTTACCAAAAATAAGCAAACGCAAACCTCCACGCATAATTCCTGTCTTGCCGCACTTCATTCATCCTGCCCCGAAGCTGAGACCACCCCCGTGCCCTCCTAGCGTGAATGGATAAGCACAAGCAGGCACAGGGAACACAGGCCGGGTGGGACGTCATCGGAGCGCGAAAATACTGTGGCTCCGAGGACACTGTCAGGTAAGCGAAAACCCCACAGAAAGTGAGGAACTTCGTTTCGAACCGTGTCTCTGGTAGGATCCAGATGTAAAATGAAGCGTTGCACCTCAGCGATAGAAAAGCCCACAGTCCAGTGGAAAAGTGGACCAAGAATGTGACAGTCACATCTCCAGAGATGACGGAAGGCCTACAGCCTGTGAAGACATGGCCACATCACTAGCCACCAGGGAGATGCAGGTCGAGCCCCTTCCAGCCCCGGGGCTGGCTCTCCTCCGAAAGACGGCCCGTCGCGGCTGGAGTGTGGGGAGGAGCACGTGTCTGCCGCTGGGGTGCAGGGACTCGGCCCCTCGGAGAATGGTGGTTTCTCTGACAGTGAGACAGAGGCACCACACGACTCAGTGCTTTTATTCCAGGCACGCAGTCAAGAGAATTAAAAAAGATATGTCCAGGCAAAACCTGTACAAATGTTCACAGTTGTTAAAAAAACAAAGGAAAAAGCAGAAACAGAGCCACCAACGGGAAAATGCAAAGGAAAATGCAGCCTGTCTGTTCCGTGGACCACTGTCCCGTCATCGGGAGGGACGGGCCAGTGTCACATGGGGCCACCCGGAGACCTTGAAGACGGATGCTGCGAGGGAAGACGAGACACACACTCCACGCGTTTTCTGCGTCCCGTTACATACAATCCCCGAACAGAGAGATTTGCGGGGGCAGGAGCTGGACAGGGGGGACGACTGCTGGGGATACGGGATCCCTGGGGAGGGACAGGCATCTCCTACAATTAAATAGTGGAGCTGGGAGCACAGTTCTAAAAATACACGAACACCCACTGAATCGTACATTCTAAGGCTAAAGCTTATGGCATGAGAATTATATCTCAACAAAGCTGCTATTAACATGGACGAATGATGGGGACATAAACGATGGTGCAGTCACACTCGGGAAATATTACTCAACAATAAAAGGAATAAGCTGCTGAGCTGCATCAAGGCCTAGGTGAGTCTCTAAAAGCATGGTGAGCAGAGGCGTTTAGACCCCAAAGGGCACTCACTGCAGAACCCCGGTCTCTGAAACCCACTCTAACGGATGTGACAGGACATGAGCTGCTGGTCCAGGCGGACGGGAGCTGAGGCCCAGAGGCCTGTTGGGACTGATGGAAATGTTCGCTGTTATGATGTGGCGGTGGGTGGATGAACCTGTCAAAATTCACCCCAAGGTGCGCTCACAACGGGTGTGCTGTGTTGACCGTAATCTAAACTTCAATAGTCAACTTTCGAAGAAGAACAAAACTTCCTTAAATGTGGACACACATGCAGCTTATCAGCAATTCACTGGAGAAGCATCTGGATGTGTTTTTAGAATGGCGATGACAGTGTGCCGTGAGCCTTCTGTTTGCAAACCAGCCCCCATCTGCTGGGAAGTTGGGGGGCTCCCTCCCACCTGGCTCAGATCTGGAGCCGGGAAAGGAGCCGAACTTCTCACTGCCCTGTTGGACACAGAAGCAACATTCACGTCGGGAGCTGTGCGCCTGCCGTTGAGGAGAGTCAGAGAGTTAAAGAAGAATCGCCCGAAATCACGCAGCAGGCCGAGGGGCGGTGTGTCCAGCGAGGCTGGCAGCTTCAGGGAGGAACTCTCAGAAGACGTGGTGATTACACGTGACGTGAGGTGATGGGTCAGATCCAGCAGGGAGAGTGAAAGTGCTCCAGTGGGTGCCTCTCTGTGGGACAGTCTTCACGTGTCCCTCCTTCCTTCTGGCTCTGCAGGAGGAGCAGGCCCTGCCACAGCAGGAGGGCCCCTTGTTGACACAGTTTGCAGAAGGTGCTCAGAGGTGGCGCTTTCGGAATGCAGACCTTGCGGCCTGTGGTGCTCAGCCCACTGGACCCTGGGGGGCCGCCAGCACGCCCGGTGGACATTGCAGAGCCTCCGGGCCTGGAAAGGGTGGTGCCAGCCTTCCCTCGCCTCTCCTCGTCTGACGCAAGTCCTGTCATTGACGTCCTGAGTCCCGTGCAGTGGCCGGGACCCACCCGGTATCTGGCCCTCCAGCCCTCTCCTTGTCTCTGTCTCCTCTAGGAGGAGACCAACGCCGCCCGCTCCCTGCGCCCGGGATGAGAAGTGAGCTAGGCAGCGGTGGGATGATCTTCTTACTGTTCAAGGTCATGGCATGACGTTTCCAATGTCTGGGCCACCCTGTCACGAGCCACGCCCCGCGCGTCCAGGCAGAGCACATCCGTGTCTCCTCGGCTCACTCAGCTGGAACAGATTCTCCCCCATCTTTCTCTTAATGAGGAAACTGCAAGCTAACGAGCTTGCAAACGAGCACTGGGGCGGTTTCTGGGCGCACGACCCGGGCGGGATGCGCAGCGTGAGGAGGCCCTTTCGGGAAGACGCCGAGGAAGGCACAGCCTGCGCGTGAGCGGCCTGCCGGGCTGCGGTTTGTCTGCAGGACTGAACTTTTCGCCCCTCTCCAGCGGCGATTAAACATCCCCGAGGAAATTACTCTGCAGGTAAGGTGTTTAGCGCGGCTCGCATTTAGAGTGAGCTGAGTCTGACCCTGCTGCTTCTCGGGGAGCGGTGGAAGCCTCCAGAAGCTCAGCTCCTCCAATGGCTCCAGTGCCCTGCCTGGTGTGGCTGGGGCTCTAGAACGGTCCCGGCAAGTGACATTGCTGTGTCCCTACATGAGTGCGTGCGCCAACATGACCTTATCAGTGATCAAAAGCAGCTCACCAGGCGGATGTCCTAGGCACACCCTGGACGGGCGAGACTCTGAGCTGGTCTGTGACCTCCTGTTCTCGCCCCAAGGTGGGAGATGGCTTTGGGCAGCCCGACGCAGGCCTGTCCTGCCTGACTGCCAGCTCCACGGCCACGAGCTGGTGAGGTGAGTCAGGGCTCCGTTCAACCTGAGCAGGACACTGACAGGCGGGAGCTGAGACAGGACATGGAGGAGAGCCGGTGTGGCCGCCACCAGATCTTGATGGGATCGGGACGCTGGGATGCCCTGGGCAAACAGTGACCACCCGTCAGTGGGGGCAGACGATGTGGACTGAAAGTGCGATTCGAGCCCTTGAATAGACCTCGGTCCTCCAGGGCGCAAGGCACAATCCCCAGCACCGAGAGAACGTCAGGGGCGAAAGGGCGCATGTCGGCGCGGTGGCCAGAGCTGAGCACACGTGGGCCAGCACGGAGCCGCCCTGCAGTTACCCCAGAGTCGGCGGGCCGAGGTCCGTCGGGGAGACGCAGGAGAGCGTCCTGTGCTCGAGAGAAAGGGCGTTTCAGGAGACAGACACTCTGCCCTCCGGCCCCGCGAGCATCGCCAGCCCCTGCTTGTGACCACCGGAGACTCGAGATGCACTTCCTGGGGTGACTGAGCCCGACGGGCTGCTGGCTGGACGCCAGGAGGAGGGAGGCCAGAGTATCTGCACCGGGAGTGTACTCAGCTGTGTTTCCACACTCACCGCAGCCTGGAAGCCGGGCCCACACCCCCCATGCCGGGGGCTCCGCGGGCTCCACAGGGCCACAGACAGAAGGACGCTGGACAGCCTGTCTCCACCCATCGCCCCCCCCAGTGCCTCATCCTCCAGTGCAGAGCATCCAAGTCCACTTCCCAGTCTCGTCACAAAAGCTAACAGACTGCAGGCAATTCCACTCTGAGGAGCAGCCTTGATGCCAAAGAGAAATCAAGACCAACCCAAGAACGACCTGAAAGAAGCTCGAAGAATCGGAGGAGAGCAAATGAGAATAAAGTGACCGCGATAGAAGCCCTCAATTCACCTCCCCGGGAAACCGACGGGCAGTATCGGACGTCGGGGGCACGAGGGCTGCGTGCCAACGGGGGCCTCTGACTCTGTGATGGCACCAGGAAGCTGTGGAAAGAACTCGAAAAACGCGACCGTCTCTTACTAATGAAAATGCTCAAGAATAAAAGATTATTGAATGTAATTGACTATTTTGAAGATAGTGTAAAAGAAGCTTTCCAGAAAAGAAAACAAAATAACAAAGAGAGAAAGAAAGTACATTCATAAATATCTCCAGGGTTTAATGTCCAAATACGACACTCCCAAAAAAAGGGGACAAGACATGGCGAGAAGAGGCAGCAACCCGAGACACAAGGAGAATGATTTCTGTTGAACCATCTGCCGCCTGCGGTATTTCAGAAAATTCAAACGAAAGAGACGACTCCAAAGGCTTGTGGGGAGAAGAGGAAAGCCAATGGCCATAATGACGGCATCTGTCTTATCCACAGCTGCCCTCGAAGCCAGCAGGCAGGGGGTTTCTAAATATTCTAGAGAAAAATGAGTTTAAGTGAGAATGACAGACCCAGCCACACCGCAGATCATGCTGATGAGGGAAGAGGGAGTCTCTTCAAGGCCTCCAGGTCTTTCTCCCTGGCACCCACTCTGGGAAGAGGACCCCACGTGGGTGGGACGTGAGGATGGAGGAGGGCGTGTGGGAGCCAGGGGCAGGGTTCCCTGAGTGGAGGACTGGGGGGCTCAGGCAGGCTGGAGACCGTCCTCCCCTGGGAAGCGGGGTGGGGGGAAGGAGGGCAAGCACCGCCGAGCGGCCCCTCCTGGATCAACGTGTGGAGAGGAGGCGATTTTTGCCAGAATGTCTCACTGGATTGGTGCAGATACACTCGTCAGTTAAATAATGTGTAATTGTTACCTCCGGAAAGACACCTCCCTGTAAGAAGACAGAAACCCACCGCCTGCCACGTGGCTCGGTGACTGCACCCCAATAGCAGTGCATCCCTGGCGTCAACTCGCCCTCCAGGGAGGATGGGGGCCATACCGCGGGGGCCTGGGCTTCAAGAGAGGGGCCTTTTCCCTTCTGTGGTCAGAGCCAATGGGCTTCATCTGCAACGGAGACACCAAGAGAGCAGGATGAGCATGTCCCTTAGAAAGAGGAGCCCAGGGCCAGGGCACGCAAGGAGGGGTTTCTTGGGGAAAGCCGACATGGTTAAGGTCAAGAAGCCATCTTCCTGCCCGCAGTTGAGTTCTGAGTCAGCTGGAGGGCCTGGCAAAGAAACCAGATGAAGAAGAAACCACCTCTGTTATGAGAAGAGGCTAACTGGAGGAGATTTGGGTCTGAGAACTAAAATGGTTCTGCTAGCTTCCTCTTCCCTGACCTGCCCCTCCAGTCGGGCAGTAGAATAATCTGCCAAAGGGACATTTGGTTCAACAAAGCAAGATCCTTCCCAGGAGACTCTCCCATAGGTCCATGAGGACAGGGGAGGTAGAAGACCGAAGCCTCTGCACTCCAGCTCTTTAGCGATGACTCAGCCAGTCAGCGGGAGGGACCGGTGGCTGACGCCACCCATCAGGTGCTCATGTCCTCTTCTGGAGTGGAACAAGGACTGGGAGCATTTGGGGGGATACCGTTTCCCCTGGAAACCAGGGAAGTGGGGCAAGTCGTCCCCCGACATGAGCTGGGGGTGGGGAGATGACAGCAAGTGACTTCTACTTTCTTTTCAAAATTAAGCTTTGCAAAAATCTACCTGGGATTATTTTGATAGAATAAGGTTAAAGGCTGAAGACTCGTTTAGAGAAAAGTGTGCAAAGTGGAGACCTTTTCAGTCAGTTCAAAGGATGAGCAGTTTTTAGGCCCGGGTGGAAGGGAAAGGTTTTCCTCTTCTTCGAGGAGCCTGCATCAGAGCTGTGAAGCCGTGGCAGGCCAGGGAGGACAACCCGAGTGACTGTGTCGTTTCTGGAGGGGCGGCTCGAGATGGAGCTGGAGGACTGGGGAGGTCAAGGAGGGGCACACTGGCCGGACAAATGGAAGGGCCTCCGTCACACCTGGATTGCAGAAAGCTTAACTTCCAGCTTTACAGAGGACAGGAGGCCCAGGGCAGTGGCAGGCAGGCAGGTGAGGAGGGTGTGTCACTCTCCAGGTGAGAGAGAACTGTTGGTTCCCCGCAGGTGGCCACCGACACAGGTGTCTGCAGTCTGGCAACTGCAGCAGGTGGTTGAGCATGTGAGCAGCAGGTGCTGAAGGCAAGCTGGTGCCAAGGAGGGGCTTTGTCCCCAAAGTGCTGGCAGTTACAAGATGCTGCGTAGCTGGTCAGCACCTGCAGGGCAGCGCCAGGTGTCTCCAGATGTGCAGGGTGCTGTACACACAGCAGGTCACTGCAAGGTCACTGTTCTTGCTGCAGGGCTGTACCTTGGTTCAGAACTTGGGACACCATAGGAGAACATAGCTTGCTGGGGAAAGGTCTCCGGGAAAAGTATAAAGTCTGATCTGGAAAAGTATTCAGCTGGTCTTTGACGCCGAGGTAGCTGCGAAGTGAGAGGTTGCGTTTGGTGCCGCCCTGGGCAAAGCAGGCACGAAGCCATGTGAAGACAGCTCGGAAAGCTTGTGTAGGAAAAGCAAGTCGCAAGGTCCCTGGAATACAGAACCCAGGAGAGAGGGTGGAAATAAGCTGGCTACAAAGAGGTCTGGGACAAAGTGTGAAGGTCTTTGAATGTGAGGGCACAGAGCTGAGGTTCATTCTTAAGCAACAAGGAGTCATTGAGAGCTTGGAAGCAGTGAAGGGATCGGACCAGATTTGCATTTTATAAATTATTGCCCAGGAAGTCGTGTGGCATGTGAATTAGAGGTGAGAGATCTGGGACAGATGGGAACCATCTGGGAGACATTCAGCGGTCCAGGCAAGTGATGATCCAGGCTTAAATCTGGGCAGAAGCCTTGCTGTGGGAGACAAGGGGTGGAGGAAGGGAGAGAGCCGAGTCTTGGGCAGAAATGGGACTGATTTGGGTAAAATCTCACGTATAAGTGGGGAGTGATGGGATGGTGTGTGGGTGGGGAAGGTGGAGACAGAATGTGGTCCAAGAAAAATAAAAGTGACTTGTCCAAGGTCAAAGCTAGAACTATTTCAAGACCTAATGCAGGAGTCTTTGCCAGCTGAGTTCATATCAAGAGAGCTTTTTGTTTCTCTACTGCTAGGCAGAGGACCAAGTCTCTTTCACTGTGTCCCAGCAGTACTGAAATGATTAGTGTTGGTTGGGTGTTGGAAGCCTTATTCATTACTGTTTGACATCTTCAGAAGGAAGAAACTCCAGTCCAGACACCAGGCCGGGTTTATAAATTAGTTAATTTAGTTCATTCCAGCTGGAGAAGGATTTTCCTAGCTCCACAGCCTCTCTCAGGTTGGAGAAGTAAGAAGAAACACTCTCAGCCTGGAGGAAATCACCAGCCAGAAAATAATGAACTCTTTTCAAGGTTCTCTGTGTCTTTCTAGGGTTCTTCATTTCAGCAGAACAATGTGCTCCTCTAACTGTGACTTCTGGGATTTGAAAAGACAGCAAAGACCAGGCATTCATTTTAAGGACATCAATTCCTTTAGGGAGAAAAAGAAACACACTAGGCTGAGGGTAATATGCAAACCTGTGTCACTCAATTAATGCAGTAACAGGGATTTTGTCATGAAATCATGGACTTGAAGGAGGAGGAAAAAAGGGAAAGTATTTCTCGAGCACCCACTGTAAGTTGGGTAAAAGAGAGGATGGTTTATACAGGAAACCTGTATCTGAGAAGCCGGATAGCAATGTTCTTGTCTGACCAAATTGAAAATTGGGATACAGACAGCTTAAGTGAGTTGCTCAATTTCAAAACTACTGATCTGCAAAGTCAGAATTCACTCCCAGCATGATTTGGGAATAGACATCTCAGGAAATGATACATCTTCAAGAGGCAGAACACAGCCACCGAGGTCCTGTGAGGGGAGGAGGGACTGGGGATGATGTATGGGATCCCGGAGCTGTCCCACAGTGTGATCGCAATTCAGGCGCTGTCAGGGGAGGTGGCAGAGGTCGGCAAAGGGCTTCCAGAACCAGAGAATCTTAACAACCGAAAGGAATTATGGTGCCCACGTTGGATCATGAGAATGTAAAAGCTCACCCTCATGCAGTCAAAGCTAGTGCCCCTCCTTCCTCCTTGTGCCCTGGCTTCTGTGGATTCTGGGCACAGCTGCATCCATTGAAACACTGTTCATTTCCTTCCTTTGTGAGAGCCGCAATGAAAGGAAAGAATGAGGGAGCTTGGGGGTGGGCTGACAAATGATTCACTGGGAAAGACGCGCTCATAAATGGGTTGGAATTAGAATACAAGATGCTTGAAGTCCTCCTCCTCGTTCATGGTTAATGTTGAACTGCACCGGCTCCTTGGCTTTATTCACTTGGCTCTGATGACTGCGCTATGCCTTGTAAATCTGCAGGGGAAGACTAAGTGCCGAGCGACAGACAGCTGTAATGCTTTCTCCACTTCATGCGTTCAGAAATGGAGTGTTTCTGCCGTTTGGGCTTAGAGCAAATTCTCACATGTGTGGGCGGAGGAACAATAAGGAATCAGAACCATGGACAGAGGCCCCGGGCGCCTGGGCGCCGGCGCTGGACTTGCTGTCAGCACCTCGGACAGAGCCCGGGCGCAGACCTGGGGCTCCCCTGGACTCCGGCGGGTTTGAGCTGTCCCGTGGGGGCCGTCTCCTGCTGCAGCGGACTTGTGTGATGGTAGGAGTGTGAAGGGTGTGGAGGGACGAGGCATATGATCTCGCAATTCCGTTGTCTGCTCTGCAAGCGGAGTGGGTAACTGTAGCTCTGAGTCTGTCCTACCCAAATATCCGTTTGTCTTTGCCTCGAGAGAGAGCTCCATTTACATCAGATAAAGTTACGCCCTCTTCCATCCATAATGTCAATAGTCATTGAAAATACTCGTCGCCTCCTTTTTGGCATCGGACCGTAACTGAGCCTCTGTGAGAGGAATAGTCAGAGTTGTTTTCAGACAGGAGTAACCCAAGGCCCACACTCTGGCCCGAGGTGCCTCGGGGGCTCAGAGACAGGACCAGGGCCGGGATTCAGTCTTATCCACGACGCTTCTGCTCCACAACGATGAGAGGACGGAGTGGGGATTGGTGGGGAAGCAGGTCTGAGACGTCACTGCCTCCTGAGTTTTCACAGCAAGGAGCTTTGTATTCATAATGGGAAGCTTCTGCCAGAGGGATCTTTGTATTCATAATGGGAAGCTTCTGCCAGAGGGACCTTTCTAAAACACGGATTTTGCCATGTCACCGCTCCTGTTGAAAGCTCTCTAAGGGCTCCCCGTGGCCCACAGGATAAAGTCGAGTAATCCCAGTAAGATGTTCAAAGTCCTTCAAAGTCTGACCCCAGCCCACCTCCCTGGTTACAGCACCTGACACTCCGTCTCAAGCAGCTGACTTTCCTGCGCCAGGAAATTAGTCACTGCGCCACAAAAAAACCTCTTCCGTGGCTCTTGGCCTCTGCATTCTGTCCTTTCCGCCCAGCCTGCGGCCCACCCTCCCCTGCCTCGGGTCGATGGCATGCACCCTCGGAGTCACCACCAACACTCATCGCCTCTGAAGCCCATGCCAGGTCGACAGGCAGAATTTAGCTTTCTGCTCTGTGCTTCCACACAGCATTGTTCTTACCTCAATTATCATATTTATCACACTATACTCTAATTATCTGGGCACACTACTTTCTTCCAAACTAAACTGAGCACCTCCAGGGCAGGGACTCCAGCTGATTCATCTGTTTAACCTGCTGGTACCGCAAATGCTCACGGGGAATGCTTGGGAAATGAGAGCTGGGGCCCAGAAAAACTGGAGCACAAAGAAAACACCCTGATGGAGAACCTGCTTCTTCCATGGAGGGCCTCTGGAATCTGCAATCTGTGGGGCCAAGAGATGACCCAGGTGCCAGCAGGAACCATTAGCGAGTAAAGTCATCTTCCCTCATCAGTGTCTGGGCCCTAGGGTGAGCGTCATTCTTTGTGGAAAGAGGACCTCCCCCTCGTGGGGGCTCAATTACCCCAACTCCGCTCCTTTTTCTGTCTTATGATGAGACTCCCCAAGTCACTCCTCCTGCCACTTGTCTGGCGACGAACACAGTCATTGTTTAGGGTAAATTTAGATCCTAGGTGGTAGCTAAGCATCGTCTTCCAATGCAACAAAGTTTTGTGAACCCCATGCCCAGTGCAGGGACTTCTGAACCAAGCAAACAAGCCACGGCCCATCCGTCGCAGAGGACAAATGCCCCAGCGCGAAGCTGTGGGTCCTAGGTCCCCTGTGAAGGAGGCAGGTGTGGTGGGCTCAGCACAGCGCGGCTCGAGGCTGCTGAAGGGGGTGTTCGGGACATACCCTGGAACGCGGCCGCTCGGGGCAGAGACAGTGTTGTGGGGACGCAGTGCTGGCAGTGGCTCCATGTCTTCTCGGTGCTTCTGGTTTCTGAAGCGCCGGGCTCCCTCGGGGATGCCATCTTTGTAGCTTACCCTCATGATCCATGGCTCTGACCAGATGGCATGCCAGTCAAAGTCACCTTCACGTATTTTGAGGAGATTCTAAAAAGAACCCTTGGCTGGGCTGTGGGTAAGGAAAGGGGGGCCCGCGTTTCCACCAGCTCCATAACGCAGCCCCCACTGCCTCTGGGGCCCCATTCTAATTCCCGTTGCTTTAGGAATGTCACGCCCTAACGACTGCATCATCACTAGATGCTGCCGCTGATGGCTGTGTGATTTGGGGGATAATGTGAAATCTGCTAATAATTAGCACACGAGTGTGCTGGCAGCTGAAAGGGTGGGCGTGGGGGTGTCCTGCGCCCCGCTGCCGGCCCCCTTCTGCCCAGGCCCGAGTGACCGCTGCAAGTGTGTGGGGTGGGGCTCTTCCCAGCTCTCTCATGTCCCAGCTCTGACCCTCACCCCGTCCTCTGAGAGGGCAGGTTCAAGTCACAAATGACACAAGACTCGAGGAGTCAAGGTCACTGGGCCGGGATGAGGGGCCCAGAGGAGCTTTGCCTCCTCATGGCTGGCAAACCGGTTGCTCTCCTCTGTCGAGCCGTTTCCAGGAGGGAGACTTGAACTTCTGCAGAGACACACACCCGGCTCTCCTGAGTCAGAGGCGCAGACTAAACCACCGTCCTGGCTGCTGGATCGCGGGGAGCGGGAAACCGCTGAGCCCAGGGGCTGGCGCCATGGGGCACATTCTATACACTCAGTTTCCAGCCACCCAGACAGCCCAGCGGGCCCAGCGTCTCGGCCCCGTCACATCGCCCTGCGCACCCGAGCGCGATGAACGGTCTCCCCCGGCCTCCGCGGGGCCGAGCGGCTCCGCAGCCCACCTCCCCCGTCTCCGCTTGGCTTCCCCGACAGAGCGGCGGCTGTGAGACGGGACCACAGGGCGGAGGGGGACGCAGGCCACTCCGGGGCTGCCGAGCAGCGTCAGAGTGGAAGGCGGCACTCATTTACATGCCGGAATGACTGATGTATTTTCCACGGTGTTTTATTAATCAGCCTCAGATGGAGCACAATTTGCAAATTCCGTGTGGCAGCTATTAAACATTTTCTCCTACGTAAGGAAATGAAAGGGATTTACTAATTCCAGCAGACACTTCATGAATTGGTAATGGGGCCAGCGCCCCGGCACAGGCGGACGCACCGGCGCTGCTCAGAACGCGCTGGCGGCGGGGCGTGGCTTCTCTGTGGGTCCCAACCCGGTGGGCTTGGTAAATATGGGTACAGGGCGGGGCAGCGATGGCCAGAGAGGATGCTGTGTCAGTGCTGACGTGGGCTCCCCCGGGAGAGAGACTGGAGGAAGGGACCAGGGGCCCCCTGCCTCGTGGTGACCGGGAAAAGCAGGATGCGCACCATCCGGGCTTCACAGCCACCCCTCACTCTCGGCAGGGCCCTCGGGTGGACTCGCCCACGGCGAAGTCTCCAGAAATTCTCCTCTGTCCCTCCTCTCTCAAAGCCAACCTTCTGCGAGCATCACCCGAGGGCTGACTCAGTGCCGATGATTACTTTTTACCACGCACTGTTCAAAGGTGTATTCATTCACCACCGAGGACAACCAACGAGACTCCCAGGTGAGGACTGTGTCGCCGTCTGATGACAGAAGAACCGGAGGCCCAAGGGGTGACATGCTTTGTCCCAGTAGATGAAGGAGCGAGGCCTCTGGCTCCGTAGAGACGAGAGGCGGGGACCCCAGTCTAAGGGGCCCCACCCCCGCCACAGGCCCTGGGATGCTGACGGCTCATTGCCCCTGCAGAACGGGAGCCTCGGAATCGGCCCTCGGGGTAGCACTAAGCAGTGTGCATGCTTCTCCTGAGGAAAGGCAGCGGCCAGTCTGTGGGACACAGTCCTGGCGGACACCTCTGACACGGGGTTCAGTCCCTCTCTGCTTCCTTCACTGTGACTTGTTTCCAGTCAATCACATTCAAGTCTGTTCCATGACTTCTGCTTATTTATTTAGCGTCTGTCCCAGTCCAGATCCAAGGAAGCCGTGGGGAGCTGGACAGTTCCGGTTCTGGGTCAAAGGGGACAGAGGTGCTGTTAGTGAAAGACAAAGCTGACCTCCCTCTCCCAGATCTGCTCAGTCACCCCACAAATTCCTCTCAAGTTCACCTGCTTTAAACCTGATGCATAAAGGCAGCCCATCCCTTTGTCCCTGACAAGCCCTGTGCAGCCCTCAGTGCTTCCTTCGGGGTCACGGCCACTGGAAAACGTGCATCCGCTCCCCACCGCCTGCAGCCGCCACACACCTCACGGTGCCCTGCGCAGCACAGACGGGGCCCTTTCCACGGCGGCGGGCCCCGAGCAGGGGACGGTCGTGGCTGCCTCCAGGGAGGACCTGGCCTCTGTAAGCGTTGGCCGAATAAATTCTTCTTGCTGTTGGAGCCTGACAGGAGGAGAATCGCTCCCCACCCAGGTCCGGCTCCATCAGCGGTCACCGTGTGACGGTTCAGCTCTTCGCCAGATCGGCAGAAACCCTCACGCGACAGGCATCCATCCGTACTTCAGCTCCTGTACCAGCTCAGCCGGCAGCTTTCAGCAGAAAATAATCGCAAGTTGTGCCAGAAAGCCAGAAAAAAAACATAATCTGAAGAGCCGAGGCGGTCACAGCACCAGACTCCGTGGGCGCAGACGCCGGAATGACCTGCTGGGAATTTAAAATAACTGATCGGCACATCCAGGACGCCAGTGGGAGCGTGGAACACACGCAAGATGGATGTGTCATGGAAACGGACATGGAAACTCTAGGAAAGCGTCAGAAGGACACGCTAGAAATCCAGAGCGCGCTCGGCAGCAGGCTCGCCAGGAGCCTGAACGTGGTTGGGGACAGAATCTGTGAGCCCGAAGATCAGGTCAGTGGAACTTTCCAACCTGAAAGCAAAGAGGAGACAAAGACAGAAGAAGAAGCACCAAACACTGTGGACAAAGTCAAAGGTGTGACATATGTGCACTTGAAACACCAGACAAGAGCAGGCAGTGGGGACCTGTCCCCAGTTAGTGCAGACCCGACGCAGACGCAGCAGCTCAGGGGACAGGATGCGCACCCTCCCAGAAAAGCTGGAGGGAACTGCAAAGACCACGGTCTGGTGCCCAGGTCAGTGCCAAACTCCCCTCTCCCACACGACAGCCATGACCATGACTCGGTGCCCATTTGAATGGCTTCCCGAATCTCTGACCCCGGTGTCCGTGGGAGTAGGACGGTGACCTGCCGGTGGCACTGTCAGCTGGGAGAAGGGCTGTGCCTGATGATGACAACCCCGTTGGTGCAGTTTGGTTTGTGTCCGGCTGACTGACAACTGGAGGGGTTTGCTGTCCAGAGTTCTTCAGCTCAAGCGTGATGAGGAAGCCCAGAAACAGGCAGGAATTCAGGGTGCTCTGATGGGACCGCACTCGTGGCGCAGGGCTCTGCCCCGTCCCGGTCACCAGCCCAGCAGCGGCCGCCTCTGCCCAGAGGTCGTCCGGCTCTCACCCTAGTTCCCTCTCGAGCACCCGTCTGTCTCTCGAACACGTGAGCCCGTCAGGAGCTTTCAGAAGGACTGAAACCGCAGCGTTTCTTCCACGCCGGCCCCACGGCGGGCCCTGAGGATGGTGCAGGCACCGTGCAGCAGGTCTCCAGCGTCGCCTCCACCCTGCCATCCTCCCCACCCACCTGAGAGCGCTTTCCAGACAGCACGACCGGGCCTCCGTCTGTACCCGTCCCGTGCACGTCGGGGCAGAGCTGACGGGGCGACTCTGACCGTCCCAGCCGGTCCAAGAGCAGAGCCCGGGGGGAGGCAGGCCACGTGAGGTGGGAGCCCAGTCCTGTGGACCCACGAGCCAGTGGACGGAGCCTCGTCGGCGCCCCTCAGTGTGCCGGCAGGGGTTCCCGATGTCAGGACACGAGCCATCAGGGAGCCCCGTCCTCGGGGCTGCTGTCACTGGGAAGAGAAAGCGATGAACGGGCAGCTAAAACCGGCCTGCGTTTCTCCATCTGGTCTGCTCCCCGGGTGTCCTGCCAGGGCCCACACCCTGTGCCCGGACATCCTGTCACCCGCCCACTGTGTCCCCACGTAGGTGATCTGGACACGCCAGACGGAGGCTCCGTCTCCCCCCGGCTTCTCCACTGGCCTGTAGTGTGGTCAGCCCTGCCCTGTGAGGCCTCGCTGCCCCGTCTGTCCTCGGGCACCACCTCCCTCACCTGCCCGAGCACTGCTGGTCTCCCAACCCTGCCCAGAGGCCCCGCGGAGGCGCACCCCAGCACCCCGCCTTGTCCAGGGTGATGGGGACCACGCTGGGGCGGAGGAGGCAGAGCTGCCGTGTTTGATTTCCCGCCCTGCCCCCTCTGGAAGCCCATATGCCGGCGTCCCAGGGCCTCTGAAGGAGAAGGCACTTTGGGACTCGCAGCCTCAAATGAACCAGCTCTCCTCCCCTGGGCCAACCCTCTCATTAGGAAGGCCCTGGATGGAGAGTTGACTAATTGTGAACAGATTTTCGTCCTCTCCTGCCTTCCTTGCACTTTCCCCACCCAGCAGCACTGTCACACACGCATGCATGACACATGCACACAGAGACACGTGTGCACACAGACACAGCACACAGCCACGCATGCACACATGCACACACTCATGTACACACATGCACAGCCACATATGCACACACTCACGTGCACACAGAGCCACACATGCACACGCTCATGTACACACATGCACACGCTCATGTACACACATGCACACAGGCACAGCCATGCATGCACACACGCACACACTCACGTGCACACACGCACACACAGAGCCACACATGCACATGCTCACATACACACAGGCACACACAGCCATGCCTGCACATATGCACACACACATGCACACAAACACAGCCACTCATGCACACACATCCACACACTCACGTACACACATGCACACGGCCACACATGCACATGCTCACATACACACATGCACAGCCATGCATATGCACATGCTCACGTACACACGTGCATACATGCAAACGCACAGCCACACATGCACACACTCACGTACACACACATGCACACACAGGCACAGCCACTCATGCACACACATGCACACATGCATACAGGCACTAAATTCTGCAGACAAACCTGCTACAATCTTGCCTTGCAGAAAAGACATTGTTCTCGCTCCCCGGCCAGATCTTGCTGCAGCCCGGGCTCGACAACAGCGTGTGGCGGGCGGGGGAGGAGGTCAGCGATGCTCGGCCCCGAGTGCCTCCCGAGGGCCCCCCTCTTCCCCCTCCCTGAAAGACGACCGAGTGCCGCCGCCGCTGCACGCAAGCTGCCCCTGTGCACGTGCCTGAGGCCGTGTCGAGTCCGCCTTCTCTCCAGTGACGGAGCGTCACACAGGAGGGCGCGGGCCAGCGGGCCATCCGCAGGGGCTGGGCCCCTTCCTCTGGACTCTGGACTCGCCTCCTTCCTCACGGGAGTGGTCGGGCGTGGGCACAGGGCGGCGATGCAGGCTCACCTCCCTTCCTCCAGGCTCTGGGGTGCTCCACCATTGGCCCCCCCATGCAGGGCGCCCACCCAGCTTAGATGTGTGGGCACCGGGCCTTCCCGCCTCGGCTCCGTGCCGACATCCGGCCCTGCAGCGTGTCGCTGTCATCAGCCAGCGTGCTCTGGAGACAGGGGCAGGGACAGAGAGAGGACGGCGTGTGTCCCCACACACCGGCCCACCGCGATGTGTGGGCTCCATCCTCCGTGGCAGGAACATGAGCCTTGTGGCCAAGGAAGGCTGCCGACTGACCCCGGTCCGCTCAGTGCGGGCAGGAGGCGGCGCTGCTCCGCGGGCGCGGGGGCAGGGTCTCCGAGCCCCACCAGACTTGCCCAGTGATGCAGATGCACGTCCGCAGGCCTGCACGCGGGTGTGCGAGGTTGCTCTCTAGTCACGAAACTCACGCGGGGGCGGTCAGCGTGTCCTTCGGGAGCACGTGGACGCAGGCCAGCCCTGCCTTTCGGGGTCCTGCTCCAGGGCCCAGGGACACGCTCTGAGCTGTGGGACGACAGGAGCCTGAAGCGCTCCTTGCTCAGGAGAAGCCCACGGAGGCTGTCCGCCGATCCTGGGGCCTCTGGAGAAGCCAACCCTACGGCGGCGGGTCCGCAGCGCACAGGCGGGGAGCGGGTGGCACAGGGAGCGCGGCCTCTCGGGGCTGAACGGCGCTGTCGGCCCCGCGTCAGAAGACCCGGTGTCTGCAGAGCCCACAGGGACCGTCACCTCGCCCACAACCTGGGAGACTCCGGCACTGAGCAGTCACTTCCCAAGTGACTGGGGTCACGGTGCTGGGAGAATCGCACGGGGCGGCGGAACGGCTGCTGAGACGCGGCAGCCGCGCAGACACCACGCCCGCTGGGTGTCGGGGCTCAGGGCTCGCCCGCCCTGATGGAGCCCTCGTCCCGGCATGTGCCGCGGGCGGTCCAGAGCTGGCAAACGTGAAACCGAGTGTCTACCTCACGGCAGATACAAAAATAAATTCCAGATGGATCGAGGACCTAAATGTGAGATGAAGAGCAGTAAACAGTTTAAAAAAAGCACGAGACTGTTTTGCTCGCGTCTTGGTGGGAACAGCTCAGACGGGCAGGAGCCGAATTGCCCAGCAGAAAACAGGAGGACAGACGGCCGGTCCCAGGAGGGAATCGCAGGGCGAGGTGGAGCAGGGCTCGTCCACGCCGGCAGCTGGGTGTCTGCTCTGTCTGCTGGCTGGTCCAAGGGGACCAGAGGTCGCCAGAGCCAGCCACCATGTGGAGAAACAGCAGCCGTGTCCACCCCGTGGGTGGGCATCCCAGACCCCTTTGAGGAGGATGGAGCAGCCCTCCGAGGGGACCGCCTCGGGATCCCTGAGGGGCTGCCGTCCATGCAGGTGACGCCGCACAGAGCCCAGGGCCGGCACGGGCTCCCAGGGACGGCCCCACCGGGTCTCCGGCAGGAGAGGTGATGCACACGGGCTGCTCAGACGACAAGACACTGAAGCACGGACGAGCCCGTCTGCCGGGACAGAGGCGTCGCGTCAGAGAGGCAGCGTGCGGACGGCCGGGCGCGTCGTAGGTGCCCTGAAGCTTCCGCCCATTACCCACAGGGACGCCGGGCATCCTTCACCTGCGGAGACCGCGCTGCCTGCTTCTGGCGTGTGGTCTTCCTCTCACCGTCCCTAAGAGCAGCTGGACACGGACGTGGCTGCCTGAGCCTGCGGGCTGCACGTCAAAGGGATTCCTGTCTGTTTTTTCCATGTCGCAGGGATGCTCGCCCTTTCATGAAAACAGGTTTCACTATTTCTTCACAACTTGAAACAATGTCTGTTGGGGACAGTAGCGGGCTTTCTGCTCTGCTGTGGACACGCTGGCCGCAGGTTGGAGGGAGGGCCCTCCGGGAGACAGAGCAGGAAGATCCGGGGTCTCCCTGCTAGTTCCAGCGCCCACGGGAGCCGCCATCTCTCCCACATCCCAGAACGGGGTGGGGGGAGTCCCTCTTCCTGTCCCCCTGCGGCCCCTCCTGGAGGCTCTTGCCCCAGTCAGAGGGAGGGGGGCAGCCCCAACGCCCCCAGATCAGGTCCCAGCAGGGCCTGGAGCCGGAGCAGCGTGAAAAATCAGAGCAGGGTCCCCGTGCCCTCCCGCCGGCTCCGTCCCCTGCTGCCCGCCCAGGAGTTTGAGGGACACGTCTGCTCACCTCCTGAAGGAAACTGAGCGGGGCTGGGGGCGGGCAGCGTGGGTCTCCCAGAGGACCTGACATTCGGGCTCAGGACTAAACAAGAAAGACCCAGTCACTTGGGGAAAGACACTAACCATTTGGGGACAGAATGTTCATTTTACAGGCAGAGAAAACAAAACTTGCAGAGATGCCTGAGCTGAGGGAGAGTGTGGAGGATCTGCGGGTGACACAGGAGGCTGGTATGGCTGCAGCGGCGTCAGGGAAGGAGGCACTGGGGTCAGCAGGACACGGGCTGAGTCCTACCCTGGTCACAGAGCCCAGGCCACACCTGAGCCCCGATCCTCACAACAAACCAAACTCTGGCTCATTGACGAAGCCCTTCTCTCCATCCAGCCAGACTTCTCCCCGCTCCCCCATCACACGCTGAGCTCAGACCCTGGTACAGGACCCTGGTCACAGGACCCTGGTCACAGCTGAGCCCCGAGCCTGGTCACGGGTTTATCCCTGATCTCTGATCAAGATGACATTCCGAATCCCCTGGCTCCAGCTACGAGATGCTTCTCTGGGGCATCAGAGAGCTAGCTGCTGCCAACCTCCGGTGCCATCGCCTGTCCCTGCCCGTTCCCCTTCCAGGTACGCAGAGCACGGGGGTGGGGGCTCTCGCAGCTGCGTCTGAGCCTCTGCAAAGCCACCATTTGGTCCATGACGCGATACTAATTGCTCTCAGTGGTGCCTGGTACTTTGTTAAAATTTTTAATGTTGATTTTATTGAAAAACAGAAATAGCACAACATATGCTCTGACCATCTTCTGTGCTAACAGGCGCTGCGTGGCCCCCTTTACAGCCCCCTGGAGGAGCCGCGGGGCGCTGACGAGACAGGCAGGGGCCCGCGCCGCGCCAGCCGCGCCGCCGGAGGGCCGTGCAGCTCACACCTCCGCACCCTGTGCTGTTGGGGACCAGGACCCGGGGCAGGAGGGCCCCAGGGCCATCACCCCACACCCCCAGACAGAGTGTGTCTCCTGGGGTACAGGTGCGGCAGTCAGGGGTGGGTGACTGGCCATCTGGAGCACCCGCCTGTGCCTGTGACGAAGCGGACGGTGCGGCCATGCTGTGAATGAGCTGTGCCTACTGACTCCAGTCCTGCCGTGGACAGAGCAGGCTCCGATGTGTGGATGACCAGTGCTCTCAGGTCTCCTCCCCGGGTCAGCCCGTGGACCTGCTGGGCCCTCTCCCGCGGGCCAGGCTCACTGCCCACGCAGCTCGAGCGGCCTCCAGCCCAGTTCTCCTTGTCTATCCACCTGAGCCCTTGTCACACGGGGCCCGGCCTCCTGGCTGCTGGCAGGGAGGGGCGGCCAGGGCCTCCGGCTGTGCTGCTGCCCCGTGTCCATCCGTCAGCAGCATCCTGCTGAAGGTCCTCTAGATCCTGAGGGCCCAGCGGGGCCGGTCTATCTGTCCGTCCCTGTCTGTCTCTGCCTCTCTCCTCTCAGTCTCTGTATCTCTGTCTCTGAGTCTGTCTGTCTCTCCTCCCTTCTTTCCTCCCACTCACCACTCACTGGACAGACCCCCCTGGGCTGGCCCTGTCCAGCCAGCCGGAGCCAGCAGGTGAGCATGTACCGCGGGAAGAAAGTCGGGAGCCGTGGAGGAAGGAGAGAATCCCAGCAGTGTGTGCGCGACCAAGGGCACCTGGTCTGGGCGGCCACGGGGCGCTGCCAGGGAGGCCGGTGGTGCTCAGGCCAGGCTGGAGGGGCAGGGGAGCTGGCCCACGGGTGAGCGACTGGTCCCGAGCCTCCAGGGCTTCTGCCAAGCACCTGGAAGAGGAAGACACACTGCTGAGCCCCGGTGCCGTGAAGGTCTGCCCTCCACGCTCCACTGCTGAGCTCTGACCCGGAAAAGGGGCGTCAGAGACAGGAACGGGCTGGGAATGGTCAGGGGGCAGAGTTAGGGGAGCAGGAGGGGTCAGGGACAGAGGAGGGACCACAGGGGAGGAGCCTCCTCCTCAGTGACCGGCGTGTGCGGGCACCTTCCAGGCGGACCTCCTCCTGGCGGCTTCCCTGTGTGTCTGCAGGCCGTCCGAGAAGGCTGGGCTGGACATCCCGGTGCCCACTGCTGTGGGATGTCTTCGGCGCCCACCCACCCCCGGGCAGCACGGAAGCTAGACCAGTCTGCAAGGCCATCACAGAGGCCCAGAGTGTGTGCTCTGGGTCAGCCCTCAGCACCCTGCCCACGGGCGCGTCTTGCTTCAGTCCCCGCCCCGTGGACGCCGGCACATTCTACTGTCCAGAGACATCGGGCGCCCTTCCCGTGGGCTCTGGGTCGGGGACACACGTGCCTCTTGTGAGTGCAGGTGCAGCTCTGACGGCATTTGGGGGCACAGCTGTGGACACCCCTCAGGGTGGGAGGGACCCATTCTGGGCCCAACAGCTGAGCCAGGGAGCCGGCCCGCAGGGCGGAGCGGCTGAAACAGCAGCCTGAGAGCTGGCGGGCAGAACCACCCCATCTCCGAAGGCCTGTGGGCCCCTGGTCCTTTCTGGGGGCCCCCACCCAGCGCCACCCAGCACGAGGGCTCCTGTGGAGAGTCGGCGGGAGGGGAGGGTGCAGCTGAGAGGCAGACCTGCAGCCTCTGCGCCTCACGACTCGGGCTGAGTGCGGGGGAGCGGGAGGGGAGGACTGGGGGTGCTCCACCAGCCGGGCGGGTGAGCCAGGCTGGACGGCAGGTGCCAGCGCCCACTCTGAAGTACCGGGTCCCGAGCCCGGTCGGAGTGTGTCCAGTGACCAGTGCCCTGTGCTGGCCGGTGAGGGACCCAGGTCCTCCCACACTCGGGAGTCAGAGAAGCTAGTGGCTCTGGTGCTGAGGGCGGGAGGCGTCCTCTCGGGACCACGGTGCTCACCAGCGATCAGCACCTCCGTCAGCCACATGGACCCAGGGGAGGGGCTGGTGTCCCACACTCCAGATGGCCCCCCTCAGAGTGTCCCTATTCACATGGAAAGGACAGGCAGGCAGGAGAAACCCTGGGTCCTGAGGTCAAAGAGGGGACAGGTGCCCTCCTGACATGGCAGAGGCCAGCCTTCTGGGGGTGTGGCCAGAAGGCCTGTCCATCGCCCAGGGCCGAAGGGCCCACAGCCACAGCCCAGGGCACCCAGCGGGGCTGCCGACCACATACCTTCTCTTGCTCTGCTCACCGCACATGAAGCAGCTGGTGGGAGGCAAGGCGGGCGGTGCCTCCCACGGGAAAATGGGGCAAGACCATGCATGACAGGCACAGGGGTCCCGGAGGCTGGTCCACCCCATGTGCCCGTCCCACCAAGTCTGGTAAAAGGTCCACTGAGCTGGGAGGCTGGGGGCATCTCCCGGAAAATGGGGGCACTATGTGGAGGCCGTGGTGACCACAGCAGCTGTGCCAGCCGGCAGGGGCTTGGCCAAGGGTGCGGCCATGTGGGCCGGCTCCACAAGCCTGGCCAGCAGGACGGAGGACACACCGCCTCCAGGAGGCGGACATTCTCGTATGCCTGGGCCACCAGGAGAGAGAAGCCTCAGAGCTGTCAGGCCCAGGAGGAGCAGGCAGGAGGCGGAGGGTCAGGCCCGGGGAAAACGACCAAGTTCCGGTCATGAGCGCCACCTTGGGAGCTGACTCGCCCTGCGACCAGGAGGCTGCCAGACACGTGCAGCTCAACCCACTGCGCACGTTCCTTGACCTCACGGGATCACAGGACATTCCTGGACCCCTCCTGGCGCAGGCCAGACCTGGGCCAGGTCACCAGGCTGCCACTGAGAGGACAAGGACATAGGTCTGGGGGCGCCTGAGAGGAGGTCCGACTGCCGGTATTCCCACGAGGCCCCGGGCGAGGCTCCTCGTGGCCCCTCTCCCACTCTCGCCGGCACGGGGCTTGGGGGCCTGCCGACCTGCACCCCCGGACACACTGACATGTCCGAGCGCTGAGGGTCAGCACCAGAGGCCCCGCTTCACAGACACACACTGCACCTGCCCTGAGTGACTGCAGGCTCACAGCACGCGGGCAGGGTCCCCACGTGCGCTGTTCACACAGCGTCTCATCCAGACACGGCTCCTCCCGTGGTGAGAACTCCTATAACAGCTCGCAGGTCCGCAGGCGGCAGGGTGGGACAGCTGCCTCGCTGTACATCACACCCCGAGCTGGTACCTGTGTCCCCTGTCCCCTCCCCACCCCTCCTCCCCAGCAACCACACATTGGACCGCTTTCTCTGTGTGTTTGTTTCTGCTTTCTGCGTGCTTGTTTTGTCTCCTTGACTCTTCCACGTGTGAGGTCGTCCAGCCTTTGTCTGATTTGCTCCCCCAAATGCCCTCCAGCTGCATCAAGCCGTCACAGATCCCAGGATTTCCACCTTTTCTGTGGCTGCACAATGTGCCAGTGTGTGCAGGCTCACCCTACCCTCACCCGGTCGCATGGGGTGAGCCCTCCAGCGCGCCTCGTCTTAGCGACGTGGATAGTGCTGCCTACGGACCTGTGTCTCCTCCTCCAGGCGCAGTGCCCGCCCAGGGCTGGCGCAGAAGGAGAGCACAAGTGAGGAATTGAAGTCACGCATGTGCACAAATGAGTGAGTGCAGGAAAGCATGCGTTTAGGCTTGAGTACCGAAGAACATGGGGAATGAATGATGCGTGTTTGGATAAGAATAAGTGCCTGAATGAATGAGTGCACAAATTAGTGCAAAAATAAATGCAGAAATGAATGCATGGGTGCATGCAGGGATAAATGTCTGAGTAAATCAGTGTATGCATGAATGAATGAGCGTGTAACTGAAGGAAAAAGTGCAGGGGTAAATTAATGCATGTGCGAGTGAACGCATGGAAAACAAAGGCGTCCAGCCACTTCTCAAGCTCTGACACTTCCTTTTAAGTCCAAGCCCTCCTTCCACCCCGCCTTCGCCTCCCCCAGCCCCACCGCCTGGCCCGGCCCTGATGGGGGATGCAGAGGGCAGCTCCCACAAACCCTGCCTGTGAGCACAGCTGCATGCGAGGCACAGGGTGAGGACGCCCCCCGCTGCCCATCTGCCCTCGGGAGTCCGAGGGCTGCCCTCCTGGGGCCTCAGGGGGTGGGGACCCGACCGGGAAGGGTGTATGCGTGCGCGCGCACACACACACACACACACGCCCAGGGAAGCGTAAGCCAAGCCTTTCACACCTGTGTTTCTGGGGTCGGGACTTCTCACTGGTTTTCACACCTCGCCTTATTAACGCCTTTCTCTCCTCCTCCAGATCCTAATCGCCCTACAGAAAGCAACTGCTGTTAGCTGCTCCCCAGTCTCCAAATCCCTGCTGCTCAGCAAAATTCCCCCCTGATTGAAGCAGCTGTGCTCAGAGCTGTGTGTCCGCCTTCAGAGCCCATCAAAGCCCCTCAAAGGAAAGATTAACAGCCAGCCCATCAGCCGCGGCATTGTCACCATTCACCGGCATGGCGCCTGGCCACTCGGCCTCGCCGGAGACACAGAATTAGAGGAGACGGGCCCGAAAAGCCAGGCTTTCAGAAGCATGGAATCATCAAATCTTCCCCTGGAATCAGCTTAGGGAGCTCGAATTTTCAGGATGCATCTTTTCAGAAGCCGAGGCTCTTAGAAGTCACCTCAAATCACGCTCTGATTAAGTTTGGGGTAAGAAATAAATCTAATCTCTGATGCCGGTTTAGGAGCCCAATATCTTAGCTCATTAAAAGCCCAGAATTGCAACATGGGTGAGTCTCAGGAGGTGTGTCTGCGGGCCGGGGTGGGAGGAAGGCTCCCACTGAGCTGGCCCGACCCGTGTGTGGGAGCCCACCTGCCGGGGCTTCCACGCTGGCAGCCCTGGGCTCAGGCCCCGGATCTGCTGCCTCACCGGCCCTGCGCCCACCAGGGCTCCCACTTGCTCACTCTGGCCTCTCAGGCCCCACCTGACACCCCAGGGGAAACCCTCAGTCTACGGCACCTGAAGAGCTTCAGGCTGGAGCCCTCTGCTCCCAGGAGGCCGCAAGGCATCAGGGGAGGCAGGAGCCCCCTGGGAACGGAGCCTGAGTCCTTGGTGTCCCCACCCTGTCCTCCGCTTGCACTGGGCTCTGTGGGCTCAGCGTGACCACGTGTCTCTGTCTGTCCAGCACCACCTGCCGAGTGGACGGCAGGCCAGAGAAGGATGGAGCCAGTCCTCACCTGGGACAGGCCCGCAGAAGCAGGCGACGTGCCATGGGAGGGTCAGAGGGGCCACGGTCCAGTCCCACACCGTCCAGGAGGAATCGAAGGGGGCATTCGGGCCGGGTGGGAGGCAGCACAGAGCTGGGGTACCCGCTGGAGGAGGGAAGCAGCAGTGGTCCTGAGTTGTCCCCACACTGGCCAGTCTCCCCTCTTTGTCTGGGGGCGCGGTGTGACCTGGCTCCACTGCACAGATGCCCGTCTGACACCGACGCGCCCTCTCGTGCCTGGTTCTGCAGACACCGTGTGTGTCCAGGTGCTGACCCCAGGGCCCCACCCTGCACCCCCCTTGCCCTAGAAGGTGGCACCAGAATCAGACCCCCGCCCTAGTCAGTCACTGCCCTGCCTGGTTCCCCCACAAATGCTCCTACCGCGAACACCAGACCAGTGGCCAGTTCCGAGGGCCAGGCCATGTGCACCCGTGGGAGCAGCAGGGGCTCTCAGCCTGGACGGGCTGCCCGGGGTGGGCGGTTCTTCTGGCGAGAGGACAGAGGGCAGGGCCAGTCACAGCGAGATTGCTCCTCTGGCCCCAGCGAGGCAAGGCTGTCCCAGCGCCCTGGCCCGCGGCTCTGCCGTAGCCCCTGGAAAGGGCCTCTCGGGCTGGGAGCCCAGGCAGATGCGTGTGGCCGGGACCACCCGCATGGAGAAAAGAGAAGAAATCCAAAATGAAATCAGATTTAAAATCCCTAGAAGGCCCCGTGAGAAGAGCTGGAGAGCGTTTCTGAGACAGAGCTGCAGGCAGGCCTGAGAGGAGAAGCCGGCCTGGGTGGGGACGGCAGGACAGCGGGACGGGCAGGGGCGGTGGGGACGGCAGCACGCTGGTGTCTCCACAGGGGGATATCAGCCATCCTGGCACTTTGGGGCTGAGACTGGTGTGAGGGCATCGCCAGGGACCTGTGTGTCCCGAGCTGTGGCCTGGTCCTGAGAGAATCCAGCAGAGCCTGATGTCTGCACACGGAGACTGTACTGGGAGAAGCAGTCAGGCCGCTCCGTGGGCAGCAGAGCTGCAGGATGGACGTAGGCGAGGGAGGGCCGTTTCCAGGGATAGGGACAGGGAACGGGACTTCGGGTCGATGGCGTGTCTCCTGCTAGCAGGCCTGCACTGGGGCCGAGCAGCCCTAACCTGTCTGCGCCGTCCTGGCTGACCGTAGGCCTGCCTCGGGGCGGGTCATTCATGGCTGGTGGCTGTGTACCTGTCCCCAGGGCCCTGGGGTGCTGAGGATCTGCCCAGCCCTGTCCCCATGTCCATCTTCCTCAGATGCCACAGCCACGGGGCAGGAGAGATGGAGGAGGATGGACTCGTCACCACTGTCCCCACCTGTCTGTTCTACATGATGAATTCTGCAGGAATGCCACCTTATCGTCATTTGTAAATGACATCCACCAACCATGCGGCCACCCCTTGGAGCCTAATCTGAACTGACAGCTTCTGGAAAGAAGGTCCAAGTCATCCATCTACAGTTTTCCATGAAATATGTCTCATTAAGATAGCAGCCGGGCCGGCACGGGGTCCAGCAGCAAGGCCACAAGCTGGGCCCGGAGCAGGCGGTGCCTCCACACCTCGTCCTCGCTGGCCGCTGACGTCACAGCTCTGGCCTCAGTTTCTCGCCAATAAAACAAGAAGGAAGCCAGAGCTTAGTTCGGCACCCAGGTCGTTGCAGGGTGAATCGTCCAGGGAAGTGGATCTGGCGCCCGGACCCTCTGCCCAGATGGGCCTGGACTCCGACAAACACTGCATCTCAGCACTGTCAACACACGACCCCACGCGGCGGTGACTCAATGCAGCACTGACATCAGCACCGCTCGTTCGCTCAGCAGGCACAGAAGGGTGAAGGTCAAGGTCAAGGACACATAGCAGAAAATGAAGGCATGCAGACACACAGCCAGTGGTGACAGAGACCGGTTCTCAGCCCCGCTGCTCCCAGCTGGGCAAGCATAGCCTCTGCCCTTAGTGAGGAAAACAAGAGGGGGCGCAGCACAACCTCAGGAAGTCTCATCAGACTGCCTGGTGGAGGTGGCATCTCAGCTGGGACTGAAGGAGAATTGGCATCCATGCTGGGAGACTGGGAGGTTTCACTTAGAGAACAAAATGAGCAAAGACCAAGAGACCAGCATTGCCAGGGTACAATCTCCTCCTACCATCTTCCTTCTCCATTACCATGGTTGCTGTCCTCAACGCTGTCTTCATCATCATCACCAGAGCCCATGTTGTCATCCTCCTTTTCCACCTCCTCTTCCTCATCATTGCTATCACCAACATTGCCATCATCATTGTCCTCTATCATCACCACCACCACCATCATCACCACCATCACCATCACCATCACCACCACCATCATCACCACCATCACCATCACCATCACCATCACCATCACCACCATCACCATCACCATCACCACCATCACCACCATCATCACCACCATCACCATCACCACCATCACCATCATCATCACCACCATCACCATCATCATCACCATCATCATCACCACCATCACCATCATCATCACCATCACCACCATCATCACCATCATCATCACCATCATCACCACCACCATCATCACCACCATCATCACCACCATCACCATCATCATCACCACCACCATCATCATCATCACCATCATCATCACCACCATCATCACCACCACCATCACCATCATCACCACCATCATCACCACCACCACCATCATCATCGTCACCATCACCACCATCATCATCGTCACCACCATCCAGATGCGCCCTTCGGCACAAGGGGACAAGGTGATGCTCTGTCGGCTGTTGGGAAGCCTGGGAACACATAAAGCCTCCACCTGGGAGGGGCACTGAGTCAGGAACAGACTGGACAAGCTAGTGAGCCTGGAAAGGGGGCCCGAGTCCTCGCCCACCGCCTGCGCTGGTTTCCGCAAACCTGTGTGTCAGGCAGCATCGTCTCATCCCTGCTTTAGTGCTGTCCTCACACGGAGGGGCAAGGAGTGGGGCCCTCCAGTTTTCAGGAGTCTGCTCCTGCCTGCTCTGGGCTAGTGGCGTTTCACTATCTGGGTATGGTCACACGGTGTCGCCTCCATTCCCCATTTGACAGATGAGAAAACCGAGGCTCCCAGATGACACTGGTCACAGCAGGTGCCGACAGGAGAGCTGCAGCCAGAACCTCAGCAGCCGTCACTGTGATGGGGCGGCCCCAGGAAGCTTGTCACCAGGAGGCATTGCGGGAGGGACTTGGTGCAGCGCAGCGGACAGCAGGCCCTCAGCCCCCTGCAGGGCAGACACAGCCCGTCTTTGCGTCCCGACCCCAAGCCCTCGGTCTGCACTCACGCTTCCCTGGCAGGGGCGCCCCGCGCCCTCTGACGGGCGTTAGCAAACACAGCCGCTTGACTCTGCAAAAGGAAATTGAGTTTTACATGTCAGCATGGGGCCAGGAAGGAAAATAAATGCCAGGAAAGAGCAAGTTGTCATGTCCCCGCCGCCGTCACTCACAGGCCGTCTCAGCACTGTGTGCAGAGTGAAATAGAGGCAGCCCCGGCGGAGATAAGACGAGGCGTCCGCTGCCGAGGAGCCGGCGGGCTGGGAAGAGCATCACTGTGTCTGTGCCAGGGAAGCCACAGGTGACGGACACCAGCAGCCCTGTGCACCCAGCCTGGGGTCCCCAGACAGCATGGGGTGAGCAATGCAAAGGGCCTGTACCCCACAGACGAGGGGACAAGCAGGACCCTCCCACACGCAGCCTACCTTCCTGGCAGGCACAAATGGACAGGACAGAGGCTGTAGGAAGAGTGGGAGGGACAGGAGCTCAGGGGCCTGGAAGGAAGACCCACATCAGGATGAGAAACCTACAAAGAAAGGGACTGTCCCGAGGTCACAACACCCATCAGAGAGACTCCAGAGAGAACCCAGGCGGCCGGGAGGAACGGCACTGTCTGCGGCCTCGAGGGCCCAAATTCCTCTGCTGAAACCCTGGCCCAGGACCCCAGGGTACGACTGAGTTTGGAGATGGGTCTTGACAAGGTGATGAGGTAAAGCGAGGCCACGGGTGGTCGTGGTCACGAGAGACATCCCTCTAAGAGGCGGTCGGGACGCAGACACAGCGGTCAGCACGGGAGGACGCAGGGGAAGGCGGCGTCCACACACCGGGAGAGGGACCTCAGGAAGCAGCCGTGAAGCCCTGGCCTCCGAGTCCCACTGGGACCGAGAACCAGCGTCGGCGGGGGAGCGCTGTCCCCAGGCCCCGCAGGCTCAGCGCCGTGGAAGACCACCCACGCCTCGCTCCAGGATGACGCCTTGAAAACAGACACAGGGAAATGCACCAGCTTCCAGAGGAGCTGAGAAACACACACGTCCGCACAGGGGGCCAGGCCTGGCGGTGGCCTTGGTCCCAACAGCAAGCTGGTCCCACAAGACACGGGCCCCGCCTGAAGCTCAGGAGCCCCCTCAGCCCCTGAACAAAAAGGGCGAAGCCAGAAGGGGTGGGCTCCTCCCTCGAGGCCCGCAGGGCCTCCCCATGCTGTCTCGGGAGACCGCACCGTGCTAGAGAGAAGCCACAAAGAAGCAGGGTCTGTGGGGACCCGGGAGGCTGATGGGCGTCTCACGCCCAGAGCAGCGAGGCGGGGACCCTGGGCAGGCGAGAGCACTCCTCCTGCCGGCACAGCCAGGGGCCCGCTGCCCACTGTCCCCACGCGTGTGCACACCTGGGGAGCATTTGCGAGGACATTAGTGCTAAGTGCACAGAAAACAAAGCAAATGAAAAACGAAGACCGAGAGTAGCTCCAGGGACCACGGAAGGTGGGTGCGGGAGGTGGAAAAGGAATCACGTGTCGTGGACTCAGCTCGGCGGCATGTTCGCAGTATCGATCCATCAGGAAGGCGCCACCCTGCAGGGAGGAGCGCGGGTCCGTCCAGCAGCGTGCACGGGGCAGCACACCGGCCCCTCTCCGGGGTCGGCACTTGATGAAGCCCAGACCGGAGAGCCAAGAGTCCTGTGCTGCCTTCAGGGACATGCAGACAAGAGCGGTGGCTGTCGGCCTCCTCTGGGGCTGGGGGTGGGGCAAGCCGGGCTGCAAACGCAGGTCCCAGGACTTAGAGATGACACACACGTGTGCATGTGTACGTACGTGTGTGAGAGAGAGAAACGGGGCTGCGTTCCCAGGGCTGTGGGAACGAATGACCATACAACAGGGCTTAACAACAGAAATGTTTCTGGAGCCAGAAAATGCCATCGGGGTGGGCAGGCCGCTCCTCTGAAAGTTCCGGGGGTCGGTCCCTCCTGCCCTCCCTGCTCTGGGGGATCCGGACGTCCCTCGGCTCAGGTCTGCAGCCCTCCCGCCCTGCTCTGTCTGCACGTTGCTTCTCCTCTGCCCCACGCCTCTCATACAGACGCTTGCATTGGACTTAGGGCCATGACATTGTTCTCACCTCACGCGCTTAACTCAGTCACGTCTGCAAAGATCTGGGTTTTTTTAAAGGGCGGGCGCAGCAGGAAGGAAGGCAGGCAGGCAGGAAGAGAGAGGAGGAAGAAGCACTTTGTTTTATTTAGTTGTTCATCTTGGTGGTTTCTGATGAATAAAGCTCATTGCTCGCACTCCCTGCACAGCGGCCCTGCCAGGTGAACCCCCTGCTGGCCTCTGGGATGGGGGCTCCGCAGACGCACGGCAGACGGCGTGGCTGGACGCCGCCCTTCACCCAGATACACCCCTCCCGCTCTGCCGGGCGGCTCTAGGCTGGACCCCGCACCCCACCAGACCCCCACAGCAGAGGGGGACGCGCTCAGAGCCGCACGGCCGCTGCTGGAGTCGCACACGCGCGGTTTGGGCCGGGGTGGAGGGACCGGCAGGCCCAGAGCCAGCACGGACCGTGGGCGGAGGCCAGGAGCCCCGTGGCCCAGGAGGTGCCGCCAATGGTGCTCGTCCCCCCATCAAGAGACGCTTCCTGGAAAGACACCCGGCCACCGTGGGGTCCCGCGGCAGCGCCATCCCCTCCAGATCCCCACCCCGACCGGGAAACGCGTCTGCAAAGGACCCCAGGACCACCGTGGGGAGCGGTCTCTGCGCAGACACACCCTGAGCGCCTCCTCGGCATGCGTGCACGCGTGTGCGTCCCTCGCCCAGTGCGCGGGTGGCCACAGCGGCGGACGCAGCGCCAGTGTACACGGACAGGACCCTGTCTGTCCTGACTTTGAGTCTCGTGCTAAGAACAGAGCCTGGACATACATGCACCAACCAACGAATGGGGACACATGGAAGGACAGACGGATCGGGGGGTGGACAGATGGGTATGTTCCCCCTTCCACCTGCCCCAGCCTCTGCCCCAGGCCTCTTCCACCTCTCAGATTCCGGGATGCCCCCTGTTCCTCCCCGCTGCCCCTCCACGCTGTCCACAGCCTGGGAGCAGGTGTGTGTGGCCTGGGCTCTGCCCCTGTGCCCACCTCTGGAAGGGCCAGGCCGCTGCACAGGAGCCAACACAGCGGCGCCTTCATCCTGGCACTTGGCTCTGGAGGCGCCCCCCCATGCCCGCCCCCTCCGCTCTTATCTGCTGCTGCGCAAATCCGCCGGAGGATTTGCCGTGGGGCCCTGCTGCAGAGTCTGGGATTAGCGCCCTGCTCCCACCACAAGGGGAGGTGACATCCTTGGGTTGATGTCACAATTTTCTCTTCCCCTAATTAAACGGAAAGCAGGGCCAGCGAGGGACGGGGCTGGGGAGAGAGGGAAGAATTAGAGGCACTCGCCTGCCCAGGTCCAGCGGCTCCAGGCTTTGCGTTTCGTGTTTAAAGCCTCCCCGGGTCTGCAGCTCAGAGATAGGAGCTGCGCTCAGGCAATTTCGCCCCCGCAGCCTGTCCCGCGTGGGGGTGGGGCGCCGAGCACCCAAGCTTCCTGCCTCTGCTCTTGCCCCTTTCTTTCCAGCAGGTGTGAGCTGGGCCTGCTGGGGGAGGGCTCCCTGGGGTGGGCGCAGCTGGGCCCTTCCTCCCAGCAGCCCAGGCCCCTCCTTGAAGCCCTTGGGCCTCCTGGGGTGTGATCTCCCTGTTCGGAGGCCTGCCACCCAGCCTGCCTCCCCCAAAGCAGGCTATTCCTGCTTCCCCATTTCACAGCTGGAGAAACTGAGGCCAGGGCCCCTCGCTGGCAAGGGGCTGAGTGGACCCCAAGGCCAGGCCTGGGAAGGGCTGTTATCACTAGGACCCAAGACCAGAAGTAGACACACTCTCACGAGGGACCTGGGGAGTGCCAGGGAGAAGGGGCAGAGTGGGCACCAGGGCCTGTGCCCCCCGCCCCACTCACCGAGCCTCCCCAGCATGTATGACGTATTTGGCCCCCGTCCTCCCGGATCCCAGGCAAGGAAGCCAGCAGTGGGACCAGGTAGGGTGTCTCCCTCCGAGCTGCCTTTTAGGTGGTGACAGCCTAGGGGTCGTGGGGACGAGCAGGTCACTCCCTCAGCACTGGCATGGCTGAGACGCGGGTCCACCATCCTCTCCCGGACAATTTACACGTCTTGGTGTCTGGGTTCTACTTGTCCCGATGGACGGGGTTTTGCTGCCACTCTGGACTCGGCTGTGGGGACACTAAACCTCTCTCACGAGCAGAGGGGTCTGCAGAAGCCCCAAGCCGTGCCCACGTGCCCGCAGCAGCTCCAGGCAGGCCCGGCCCCCCAGCTACCCAGGGCCTGGGCACTCTGGGCCTCCAGCCGGCCGTTCCTTCATCCCTTACTCCCGACCCCATCGCACAGATCCTGGCTCCCGCGGCGCCTGCTGGGCCGCTCCCCCTCACGTCCTGGCCTCTCCCGTCCTTGGGCCAACCCTCCACAGGCACCGCCGTGTGGTGGGACAGCCTCTCCTGAATGCACGTGGTTTGTCCAGCCTCAAAGACACATGTCGCATGAAGACAGGGCACACGAGGCTGACGTGCCTGTAGGGGCACCTGGCTCCAGGCAGAGCCTCCTGTGTGCCCCAGGAGGAGGGGCTGGGAGGTAAGAGCTGCCTGTGACTGGGGGACCCCCGGACCTGGGGGGCCGTGCGGACAGGGACTCCATCGAAGCCGGTGAGGGCAGAGAAGGCAGCTGGTGGGTGGGTGGGACAGGACGGGCTGGTGGGCACAGCGGTAGGAGAGGCTGCAGACACACCCCAGGCAGAGCCCTTGTCTGCACCAGACGTCACCCCACGGGCCTGTCCCACCTGCTCCCAGGGGACCCACACAGCAGTCAGCCCAGCGTCCTGACTACCTGGTAGGGGAGACAACAGTGCTTTGGTCCCAGGTACCAGTCCGTAGGTCGCCAAGCTGGGACTCAGGCCCAGCCCCTGGACAGCACCCTTCTCCTGAGAGGGGATAGCAGGGCGCTGGCCGGCTCTCTGAAGGCCCCAGACCCCACCCCGCCTGCTGCCTTCCTGCCCAGTCCCTCCCCAGAGGCCACCGGTGAGCTGGCAGGCCTGCTGCAGGCCATGCTGGTCACCACAGAAGCACTGGCCGGTCCCAGGGTTTCCCAGGGGCCACGTGGGCAGAACAGCCCAGGTCTGGGGCACCATCCAAACGTCAAATGCGTATTAATCTCACAGCATGAGGCTCCTGAAGTTATTAGCCCGGCCTCCCGTCCCCTTTGTCTAGGCTGTAATTGTCTGCCTCCTCCATTCGGTAATGAGCTGCTCCGGGAGGGCAGCTCCGCTCTTAACCCCTCGCCATCCGTGCCCATCGCTGAAGAGGGCGCAGGCCTCCGGGACGGGTCGGGACCTCAGCCCACCGCCCTGCCTGCCTTTCTCGCCTCAGTTTCCCCATTACTCAAGCGCAGATAAAGCTCTGCTTTGCCTTCTAGTTAATTTATCCGTTGTTTAATTCAACTTCAAATCTCTCGACAAGGATTAGACACATTCAAGCGTATCTATCACTCTTGTCAGCTGTGCTGAGGCCTGTTATGAAGATGAATTCATCGGCGAAGGCAGCGCGGGGAGGCTGGGGTGCGGCGGGAGGGAGGGGTGCGCAGGTGCGGACGCAGGGGCTGGGGCAGCAGGGCCTCCTGGGAAGCGGCAGGAAGGGATGCACGAGGGACGCCAGCACCAGCACGTGTGCCGGGCTAGTCAGCACAGAGGCCCCGGACCCAGGAGGGGACGCCGCGCCGGACGCCGGGCACGGCTGTGGCTTCACATGCCTTGGGGTGACCTGTTACGGGGGCACGGGGGTGGCCACAGGTGGGACATGATGTGCTTCCCATCTTTTCCTCCCACCATGCATGTCGCTTTGAGTGCGTGTTTGCTGCACAGCTGCTTCACGAAAGGGCTGGTCTTACCCGCATCACGTAAGCGGGCCGTCCAGCCACAAGCCCTGATGGCACCAAAGTGCTGCTGCCTCCCGGCCGCCGTCGGGAAGGCGAGGAGCCTGGGCAGCTCACGTTGCTGGGGTGGGCCGGCCGGCGCGGGGCGGCCTCTCAGCAGGGCGGTGCGGGACACCGGGAGCCGGGGTCTCAGTCATCAATGAAGTGCTTTGATGCGATTCAGAGAAGTGACACAAAAAGTGACATAAACCGAGATGAACGAGGTATCAAAACTTAAATGAGGAGGGTCCCACGAGCAGGGATGAGGGCCAGTCGGCTGCCAAACAGTGGGCGAGCCGGGCGGCCCCTCTTTCCCGCGCGTCAGCAGCGCCAGCAGGGACAGGAGCTGCCCGGCCTCGCCCGGCCTCGTCCGGTGCTGCTCCTGGTTTAAACCTGTTACTCTGCTTAGTGTGGATATTTGGTGTAAATGCGACATTCAAAGACCATTTCTCGGAGCCCCACCCCATGGCACTGCCAGGAGGTGGGCATGGCCCTGGAGCCGGGACTCGGGCCCAGTGCCCCCCAGTACCTGCAGGCCCTCCCCTGGCCGCCTCCCAGAGTGCCGGGTGGGGCCCCCATGGCCTCAGACTGACGCCTCCCTGCCAGGCCTGGGGCAGCTGCCCTCTGCAGCCCAAGGGGCCAGGTCGACTCTCAGGTCTGGAGAGGAGGCAGCCTGTCACCTGGTTGGGGCCGGACGCGGGGCTGACTGGAGGCGAGGGGAGCCCTCCCTGTGCCTGAGGGCTTGGGGGCTGACACGGGCGGGGAGAGAGAACTGGAAACAGAGGTGCTTCCAGCTCCTCCTCACGGGACCTTGACCAGGAGCCTGCGTGCCTCTGACCCTCCCTGTCCTCACTGGGCAGTGGGTGGAAGAATGGGTACGAGGAAAGGTCACCTGATCCGCGGGCACCAAGTGTGGGCACGCGGGACTGTGTGTCCCGGTTTAGGTGATGGGGCCTGGTGGGTAGCAGGGGCCTCTGGGGGCTGCAAAGGCGACCTAAGTGGTGGGGATGCCCAGCCATGTGCCCGGTGGTGGACAGCGCCGCATTAACTGGCCGTCCCAGCACCATCGCCCGCCGCTTTGCCGTGAGCGAGAGAGGCGGCCACGGTCATGGTGGAGCAGCAGTTGGGTCTGCCGCACAGTCCACCACATCCCAAGACCCACGGCTGCCCGGCCAGGCTGCCGGCGGAGAACACAGCCTGTCTCGGGCCGGGCAGAGGGAGGTGGCCTTGAAGTAGCCGGCTGCCGCTCTTGTTCCCGGGGCCCTGCCGGGAAAGCAGCCCATCTCACATCAATCCTAAGTTAATAATAAATGAATTTCCTTGATCGTTTTGCTGACACTGAGCTCGAACATGTGGTGTCTGAGCAAAAATATATTGCAACAACAGATAATGCCCCGAGCGACAGCTCAGCAGGACGGCGAGACGGGGAGCCAGCGCCCGCGGGCTCCTCGCCGAGTGGCCGTCACAGGGGCGCTGGCCGGGCGCAGCGCTGCTTTCAGGAGGAGCATGCTCACCTAGGAGTTGGGGCGGGACAGGAGGGGCCAGGCGGCCAGGTCCCCCCCGGCCAGGCCAGCTCCCAGCCTGCTGAGCCGAAGGTGAGCACCCGCCCCTCAGGGCACAGAGCTGCCCTTCCTGGAAAGCAGATGGCAGACAGCTGGGTGCCCAGCAAGGCCGAGGCAGCTGAGCGGGTGGCGTGGACATGGGGACTTGGGGACATGGCAAGTTAACCAGCATCCAGGGACACCGTTCAGATGTGTCACACGGACCCATCACAATGGCAGGGACAGGAGGAGCGTGGGAGGGTGGGACAGACTCCTGGGCACTGGCACAGCCCCTCTGTGGTACCTACGGGGACGCGTAGGTCCCAGAGTCCCGGCAGAGACCCGCGTGGAGGAGGACGTCCCCCCAGCGGCCCTGAGTTTGTGTCTGCAGGTCTGTGTTGTAACATGGTGCCATCCGCAGCCAGCAGGCCCCAGCCTCCCCAGGGCGCAGGCTAGGCTGGGCTGGTGACCTGGGCAGGTGGCTTTGTGCCGCATCTCTCGGCCTCCCACTGTCGTCAGCCTCGTGCCGGTGGACAGGGCAGGAGACGAGCTGTGTCCATTTGGCGGACAGCAGCCAGGCAGCCCCTGAGGCAGACAGGGAGGGATTCAAGTTCACGTGCCAGGGCAGTGGTTTTGGGGAGCAGTGGAGTGATCTGCCCCGAGCTGGAGCACCCCTCTGTCTGCGGGGTGCGTGAGGAAATGCGGCGGTGGGCAGCGCCCTCCCACCCATGGCGGTGCGCTGGGACAGGTGCTCTGCCGATGACACAGCAGTTGGTCTGCCTCCTCCAGCCGGGTGCAGTCCGCATACATCCCAAGGACCCAGGTTCACGTCCCAGGGCCAGGGGAACAACTAAATAAAATGGATCAGTGTTTCGTCCTCCTTTCTCTGCCTGCCTGTCTGCTCACCTTCATTCCTACCTGCACCTTTCCTTTAAGAACTAAACATAACTGACTTTCAAATGCTGAATCCTGGTGGATAGTTTCCACATGACCACCATGTTCCACCCTTTTATACAGATTCAATTTGAGACAATTGTGTTTAAAACTCACACGCCATGTGCGTAGCTGCTGTTAGCCTCTCGCCACATTTTCTTGCAGCGTCTCAGTCTGCACTTGGTGGAGCAATGTGCAGGCCTCACAGGTGGAGCTGGGAAGTATCCCCATGCCCCTGAGTTGCCATATAAACGTGCTCCAGCCTGGGTTTCTTATAAACAACAGAAATCGCTCAGAGAACAGATGACAGCTTTGGCAGACATGGGACCCGCTTCCTGGTGTAGTCTCTGCGTCTTTGCGAGACGACGGGGGAGAGGTCCAGGGTCTTCCAGAGCACTGGCCTCACGCCTGAGGCCTCCACCGACGTGCTCATGTCCCCAAGCCCCACCTCCAGACGCCATCACACCGGAGGTTCGGGTTGGCCTATGACTCTCAGAGGGACACAGACATTCAGAACCTATCAGGAAGTTGCCCTCTCCTCAGTTTTCTGGAAGAGTCTGTATAGAACTGACATTCTTTCTTCCCTACGTGCTTGGCAGATTCACCAATAAAACCATCTGTGGCTCTAGTTTCGTTGTGGGTTTACTTCTTAACTACAAATTCAGTTTCTTCCAAGAATACAGGGTATTCGGGTTATCGATTTCTTCTCGAATGAGCTCCCATCTTTCAAGGAATGTGTTCATTCCTGCACTGTCCATGCTATTTGTGAAAATGGATTCATGATGCTCCCGACTATCCTTCTAATGTCCGTGGAGCCTCGTGAAGTCATCTGACAACATGCTGATATTGGTCATTTGTGTCTTCTCTCATTTATACCTAATTCATCTGGTTAGATGTTTATGCATCTTATTCATTTCCAAGAACTAATTTGGATTTCCTTGATTTTCCCTATTTTTTTATAGTTTCAATTCCCTTGATGTTCAGCTGACATTCATCATTCTGTTTAATCCGCTGACCTCTTCTCTTTCTGTCCCTTAAACGGGCACTTATTTCCTGACGCAGGCAGAGATTCTGTCCTTTCCTCCCGTGCCAACCGTGGCCACACCCATCTCTGACCTGCCGAGCGATAGTGCCGATTGGGCTGAAAACACTTTCCAGCTTCCCCTGGAGTTTGCACCGTGGCCGAGGCACGTGCCTTGTGAGTGCCTAAGCCTGCAAACATTTAAAACTCTCTCAGATCTCTTCCTATTAGTGATTTCCACTCAACCCCATGGTGGTGAGAGACTGTGTATGACTTGCATCTGTTTAGATGCATCGTCTGTTGAGAACCAGAAGAGGGTCTGGCTCGATCAGTGCTTCACACACACTGAACATACTGCGCATTCTGTGGGTGGCGGCACGTTGGATAAATATCAATAAACCGAGTAGGTTGGCAGTTATTCGAATCTTCTGTGTCTCCGTGGTTTTCTGTCTAGTTGTTTTATCAGTTGTTGAGAGAGGTGTATAAAATCTCCAGCTATAAATGTGGAGTTTCTGCCTACAGTCTCGTTATGTATTTTGAAATGTTATTCTTAGGTACACAGATATTCAGGACCATGTCCTCCTGATGACATGGCCCTTTTGTCATTATGAAAGGACTCTCTTTATTCCTGGTAATGAGCTGGTTTTCTGAATCAACGTCAATGTTCTTTTTTCATTTTCAGTTTTACAGAAACATGGAAAGTACAGAGAGGTCCCACATCCTCCCTGTGTCCATGTGGTGCATTTCTGACAACTGATATATGAAATCGATATATTGATTATCAGCTATTGATAAATCAGGACAAACTTAAGCTGTCGGCATCCGGGTTCACGCGGTCAGTGACCTCCCTGGGCCTGTTACCACTCAGTGCTCCACAGCCGCCTCAGCGCGTCACACAGGTCCGTCACCGCCGACAGTCCTCTGGGCCCCACTGAGCGAGCCCTCCCCGCGCCCAAACGTGATTCTAACCTGGTGACGCATAAAATCCAGTGTCCTGCTCTGTTTCCTACTGGTCTGTTTTGTTCAGTTTCTTCCCCTCGTTTGCCATGAAGCGCATTTTGATGACTCCATTTATATCATTTGCTGACTTTTCATCTCCAAGCCCTTTTTCCTTTCCGCCACTAGCGTTTCCAGCACACACCTGCAGCCGCCGAGCCCACCTGTAAGGGACACCGAAGCACCTGGCCCTTAGCCTCGAAACCTCCGAGCGGCACACAGCCCCCGAGCAGCGACGTCGCTGCCGCTCACTTCACTGCGTCCCGCGGCCCCTGCCTGAGCCGTGCCCGCTGCGTTCGAGCAATGTGCTCTTTTTAACCAAGTTCTCAAACAACAAGAAAAGATCTTGCCTGTGTATCCAGGGTCCTCTGACCGGGCTGTCTGGTCACTCCGTGTGGATTCTTCTCTTCCTTTACTTTCTCCCGTAACTCACGCCTCTGACCTGAGAAGTCTGAACTCTGGTCCCTGTCACCAGTCAACCCATCAGTGTTTCTGAAAGGCATCCTTGTGGAGGGTGGGACTCTGAGCCGGAACGTGCTTCTCAGCCTTAAAAGCCTTGCTGCAAGGTCTTCCTCCTCGCACGTGGGCGCCAAGAAGTCGGCGGCAGCCCGCACTCCCGTCCGGTGCCGGGGCCTCCCCGCAGCGTGCTGGGCACGGGACTGTGGTCCGCACCCAGAATTTCTTGACATGTTTCTGTGTTTAAGGTTTACTGAGTTTCCTGAAGACCTGGCTTTATAGGCTTCAACAACTAGCTCTTTAAACATTTTGGGGGCTCCTCTCTTTGCGGGGGCTCCAATGCCACACATATTGGGCCCCTTGAAGCGGTCTTACAGCTCACTGGTGGGGTTTGTTTTCCTCACGTTTCTTTAAAAATGCCTCTTTTCTCCATCACTTTCATTTTAGATGGTTTCTCTGTCTTCAAGTTTACTCGTGCTTTCTTCTGCATTTCAAAGGTGCTATTTATTCCGCCCCGTATACTTTTTATTTCACACATTGACATTTTCCTATTAAAAAGTTTGATTTCAGTTCCACTCTTCAGTTATTTATGTTCTTCCTTTTATATCTATTTAAACTTATCATATTTCTCATGCTTCCTTTTTGAACCTATGTATTCATGGTCTGCCTGCTAATTCTGTGTTCTAGCTGATTTCAGTTGATTATTTCTTCTCTTCACAATGAATCGTGTTTTCCTGTTTTGCTTTATGTTTGCTAACTTTTTATTGGATGCCAGACACTGAATTTTTTATTGTTTGATGCTGGCTATTCTTGTATTCCTGTATTTTTGAACTTTGTCCTGGGATGTGATTAATTGGAAAGTTTTATGCTTTCAGGTCCAGGTTTTAGAACTATTTGGGCAGGACCAGAGACGTCCTCAGGGCGCCACAACACGCAGCTCTCCAGCCCGGCCAGTATGAGCGTCAGGGACCATTCCTCCCAAGCCTTCCAGGTCCTTCTTTCCTGACATCCTCTACGCGTGCTGAGAAGTTCCAGGGCAGGGGCGTCAATTCTCCAAACTCGCCCTGTGCACCGTCTGATCCCTGACACCTGCCTGGGGCTGTCCCAGAGTTTCTGTCCCCTTAGTCCACTCGACAAGGCCACCAGACTCTACTTGAGCTCCATTCCTTGCCTGTCCCGAGAACCTGGCCGTAAGCCAGGTCACCGGAGGGCCTACTCTGCTGTCCCGCACACGGGAACGCGGTTCTTTGCCTGGCAAGCAATGGACTGAAGCTCACTGCTGCCAATTATGTCTAATCTGGGCTTGCTGCCCATGGAGTCACCCCAAGAGTCCGTCGTCGCTGGAAGCAGATGTCTTGCGGAGCTGGGCGATGGTCACTGAGCCTCCGCACGCTTAACCGTCACGATGGCGTGTGTGCCTGGGGAGTCGACGATGATCCGGCTAGGTTTCTCTGAGGGCACCTGTCATCCAAGGACTAACGTGATTCCGTGTTTCTGGATACGTCTCCGCAATTATCTCTTCAAAGTTTGCGTCTTTGCGTTTCCTCCATGGGAGGGTCCCCATGCCCCCCCAACCACGGCTGCTCTGCCCGTCACCTGCTGTCTCCACAGCTGTGAGAGCTTCACACCTCGTCCGACTGCTGGCGTCCCTGTGTCCCGTCGACTGCGCCTCATTTCGATGACATAGTTTCTTGTTTTCCTGGATTTCATGTTTCCAGGATTTGTATTTGGTTATACGTACGTGTCTGTACTGTTTCTTTTCTGCCTTTTTCCCATCATTTCTTACTCTTTCATAAGAACAGTTGACTCATGAGTCTCCTTAAGTAGCCCAGACATACTTACTTTAAAAGTTCCCCTTCGACTGTTCTAGGAGATTTCTCTTATCTGAGGATGAAACAGGGACCCACCACCACCCAGACCTTCCACTTAGCTCGCCGCTATGCGTGCATTTCCCTAAAAGACGCCTAATCCTCGGCCCCTGCTGCCAACCAGGGCTCGGGCCCCGCCGTGTCTCACACCCTCTCGCCCTGCTCTGTCCCCAGTGGGTCCTTCCAGACACCCTCCCCTCCGTCTTCCAGACGAAGCGTCCTTCTCCTGCACGTCCTCGTTCTTCTGCGCCTGTTGCTCTGTGTCCTTACAGGGGCTGTGCCCCACCCACGGCCAGGTCCCTGGCCCCGCCTGGCCCCCTGCATGGTCGCTTCGAGGCCAAATCGATGAACAAATGCATGACAGTCCTCACAGCAGATGCCATGTCTGGTCCCCAGTCCCTCCCACTCAGCCTCGTGTCCCTTCCACCCGCCCCTGCAGGTCTCCTCCGTGGGCCCGTGGGAGGGGTCCTTCCACACGGCACCGCCCCTCGTGGGTCCAGAATGGGGCAGGGTGGGAGGCTCCCGCCACAGGCGAGATGCCCGGGGGCACAGTCACCGAGTGCCCCTCTCTGCTCACGTGGCACATCTCCACTCCCAGTGGGCTCTCACACTGGCCGACTCCATCTCCCCGGGAGCAGGTGACTGCCCACTCTGCAGCCACTGAGGGTGCAGTGAGAAGGAGCAGGTGACATTCAGGGAGATGCCGGGGAGGGACACCCCCAGCACGATAAGGGGGGAACTCAGGGTGCTCGGGTCGGGCCCTCTGGGAAGGCCTGCAGGAGGAAGCGAGCGGGTGCTGAGACCCGAGCAGAGCGTCCCCCGGGCCACAGTGGGCAAGTGCTATGGTTTAACCAAGGTGTCTGGGGAAGAGGACAGTCAGGACGCGGGTCATGCACAGGGCATGAGCGGAGCCTGTGGGAGCCTGGGGTCCCCACGTGCAGGGAGGGATGGGCACCTGCGGAGGAAGGGGCCTGGTCCAGCTGGTGGCCTCCAGGCACACAGGGGCCTGTGCGAGGCCCGTGTGTCTCACACCCACTGGGCCCCGCCCAGAGCAGACCCCACGGGGGTGGGCTGCACAGGCAGGAGAGAGACAGCTGCCCTCCCGTGACGACACCCAGGTCTGTCCCTTGGGCCTGGTGCCGGGATGTGGTCCAAGGTGGGAGGGGGCTGACAGGGCACTGGCCCTGGAGCACGGCCGGGGACACAGAGTCCAGCACGACCAGGCCCAGGCAGCATCACCTGGGAGAGCAGGAGATGGGGGCTGCGAGCCGGGACGAAGACCCCGCTGCCCGCCCGCCCTCCTGCAGGGGCGCACTCCACTCGAGGCTCTGAAGCGGGTCGCCCACACCGAGAGGCTCCGAGCGCGGCTGAGACACCGGACTGCCAGCCCTGCGGCTCCTCAGTACCTGCCGTCGGTCACAGGCTGCGGTCTAATTGCTGCCCTGTGCTGTGATCTCCGGAAAGGCTGCTGCCTGCGGGGGCGCCTCGAGCATGCCGCCTTCCCGAGATGAAACGAAGGAGGTGTTCTCTTTCCCCTTTGATTGGCGGCAGGCGGGAAACCAGCAATTACGCTTCAAAGCACTAGTGCTGACTTGGTGGGGACGCAGCGGAGGGCTTGCCGTGCACAGTCTCCCCGTCACTGTTCCCAGGGCTGGTTCCCGGTCCGCGCCCTCGCCAGCCTGCTTGGAGGGGCAGCAGTCGCCCCCAGTGACTCCAGCACCGGAGGCGGAAGACACAGTGCCGGGGGTCCGATTCCCAGTGTGAGCCCAACGGGAGGGAGGGGCCTCCAGAGGACACGGGCAGGGCAGGGCAGGGTGGGGAGGGTGGAGCACAGGGTGCCTGGACCCGGGTGCGAGGGAACTCAACCAGCGCCCCTCTGTGGGCCCCAGAGGTGTGGCCCAGGTCCAGGAGGGGGTCCTGAGATGGGCCCCCGGCGGTGTGAGGCGATGTCGCTGTATAAAGAGCGGGAGATTAACTAGCAGGACCCGTAAGTGCCCCTCCTCCCAATGCAAGGTGGCCGGGCCTGGCCCCGCCGCACCCTGTCACCTGGCTGGACCTTCTGCAGGAGGCAGCTGGTGGGGTCTCATCGTTAACACCTGAGTGGATGTCTCTGCACCATCCTTCGCCCAGAAGCAAGGACAGCAGGGCTCTGTGGGAATGCGGGGCCTCGGGCAGCTGCTCCTGCTGAGACGGACCTCACCCAGACCCAGGGGCAGGAGACACCCTTCTGCGGGGTCCACAAGGCAGCACGTTTAGGGGAGATGCTGACAGGCCCTCAGACGCCCTGAGTCATGACCTCCTCCACTGTTGCAGTGACCGCAGGCTCATCCCTGCCCCGAGTGGCCAGGCGCGCTGTACGTCACTCTCCCAGGACATCAATGTGGGGGAGGCTCTGTCCCCAGGAAGAGCGACCCAGCCCCTGCCCCCTGGAGTGGGGAGAGACTGAACCCCAGTGAGCCGGCAGAGGGGCCACAACCCGCTGGCTCCTCGGACCCCGTATGCTCAGTCACCCCCAGAACCCAGTGACCCCCGCCTCCAGGCCTGGCCCTCGTCACCCTTGTCGGGGGCCGGCTGGGCTCTGCAGGAGTGGGACGGGTGCAGCCTGACCCATGAGGACAGCGAGCAGCTGCTGAGCAGGAGGCTGTGACGCCAGTGGACCCCCTTCCAGCCTGTGCAGGGCGATGCCAGGTCTGATGCTCAGAGACCACATTGGGTAGCGCAGGGCAGGGCTCGTGCCCATGACAGCCCACAGGGGCGGGTGCCGCCAGCAAAGGGCAGGACTCCCCTGCCCAGCCTGAGCAGATGCCACCCAGATTCTCACACCTTGAGGGACTGACCTCTGGTATCTGGGATCCAGGGACAGCCCCATGCCCTGGGTGCCAGAGGCAGGTCCCCACATGGGCTCTCCTCGCCCCGTGGACTGGCCCCAGTGCCTGGCACTGCCAGCCAGGGGTCAGCGGCAGTGGAGGTGACCACACGGTGCAGAAGTGACGTGAGTGTGATGCTGTTGGAGGCCTGGGGTGTGGCCTCAGCGATGGAACAGCAGTGAGACTAAAGGACACTGGTGCCCGCTGGGATGTCTCTCCTGAGGTCCCTGTGCGCCAGGCACTCTGCTCGGGACAGAGCCTCTCGTCCACAGTGACAGGCAGGGAGCCTCACGGACGTGCTCCTGGCATCTCCCAGGCCTGAAGACAAACTGTTAAAAGTAGTAATGAGCCAAGAATCTGCCTTCCTCCAGAGAAGCCTCCTGGCAGATGGTGACGCTGACGGGAGGAGGCCCTGCGGCTCCTCCCTGACGCCACAGCCCGACAAGCTTCAGATTCTCTCCGAATTAAGTTTGCGGGTTATTTTTAGCATTCTTGGAAAGATCTGGTCCAGACATGAAGACGTGGCGCTCCCTGACTGCTGGCCGGTCCCTCGAGCCCCGACGCCCCTCAGGGGCGCCACATGTGGACACTTACCTTCCGGTTGAGGCCAGTGCAGTGGGCAACCTGGAGCCCAGGCAGGGAGAACACAGTCCCTCCCAGGAGTCACATAGGCAGGGTCATCCCAGTGCCATCACTTGACGCCACAGCGGACAGCCCGGGACCCAGGTCCATGGCAGGTGCACAGCCAGCCTGCTCACTGGCCCAGCGGTCCCCACAGGTCTCGTCTCCATCCCCTGGGGCAGAAGGAGCAGACAGGGAGCTGCAAATCTGCAGCCCGTCAAGTGACCAAGAGCCTCCTTGTCCCAGGCCACTGTCCAGAACCAGCTTTCACAGGTGTCGGGGCCGAGACACAGGAGAACAAGGAAACTCGAAGGTACCTCTGTCCTTTTCATGGGGCCCTTGGTGTTTTAGCCCCAAAGAAGGCTTTAAGGGAAGCCATTCAAACCCAACAGGAGAAAAGGGAATATTGGAGGGGACCCTTCAGCCACTTTAGGATCAAATCACCCGGGTTTGGCTCTAATCCTAGGCCAGCTGCTAATGGAGTCTCACCCCGAGAATTTCCTGCACAGCTGCCAGCCGCAGGGTCTTCCTCAGATGCCGGACAGAGGATGTGACACAGGGCACAGCCTCCAAACTCACACACGTGGCCAGAACCAGTCTGGGGTGCTGGACTCTGACCTGCCTGCAGAGGAAGTGGGCGGCCCAGAGAAGCAGGCAGACGAGGGGGAGCTGGCCGAGACCCTTGTGGGCAGGCTGACATCGGCCATCACTGAGGAGAGGGCCCAGCTCTGAACGGGACGCAGGCCCCTCCGGTAGCCAACCTCAGGACGGGGCGGGGCAGGATGCCGCAGGCTGGTGCTGGGGCTCAGGGTCTGCTCCGCCTGGGGTGCGGCCCACACGAGGTGAGCTGCCATCACACGCCCTCCCTCAACCCCAGACCAGCACCTCTTCTGAGCACCTGCCCCGGCCCGACACGCACAGCATCCCCAGTGCCCTGCTTCAGGGAGGACATCGGTCACCAACTGATGGGTAACAGGCTCGGTTGGGACACAGCCATTCACAATCACAGCATCGTGATCTGGAATCTGGACCTCACTGGTCAGCGCCAGCAGGCTTGCGTGGTGTCCGGGGCACAGCTCCTTCAGGATCAGGCAAGGGGCCCTGGAGTGCAATCACACCTGAAGGGGTGAACACAGAGGCGTGAGCCCCATGCTAATCCCAGACGTGTGGCCCTGCTCTCTGCCTCGTCACCCAGTCAGAGCGAGTTCCCTGGCCCAGCCACACGCAGAGAGGCCCATGCACACCCTGAGTGCTGGGGAAGGGCCTCAGGTCTGGGCCAGAGGCTCCCTGCCAAAGAGAGCCCATCCTCCCCTCACCAGGTGGAAACTGAGGCCTAGAGAGGCTCCCATCACAGCCGGTCACACCGACGGGGGACAGGGAGCCCGCCCAGGATGGTGTGTCTCCTCCAGGTGTCTGAATGCCCCAGATGGTGGCATGAGCTGTCACTACTGAAGCAAGATCCTCAGCTGAAAATGAGCTGTGACATTTCCCGGTGCAAACGGGGCCTCTGCAACATGGAGAAGGTTTCATAAATATGTAAATCGGCCTGTCCTGCTTCCCCGAGGAGGGCAGCGAGGCTCCGCCTCACCTCACACCCCAAATCCATGAGAATCAGCGATGGGCTTGTGATGAAGTTCATGCCAAACCAGGAGCGGAGCCCACACCAGCGAGTGGGGTGCGGGGCGCTGGCCCCCAACCCCGCCCTCCCCGGCGTATGGGAGTTCCAGCCAGCTCAGCGTCCACCACTGTCCCCGGCCAGCCCGGAACACTCCTCAGCTCTGTGACCCTGGCAGGGCACCCCTGGCAGGGCTGGGAGGAGGAAACGGAGCCTCGGGGTGGCGCTCTGACTAACTGAGACACAGACCGCGGCTTCTGGCCATGAGACCTGCGGCCACATCTCTGGGACTCGTCCTGCCTGTCCTGCCATTTAAGAAGATGCCTCGCTCAGCTGACATGCCCATCACCGGGCCCCCCAAGCAGCCCCGTGCGTCCCTCTGTTCCCACCACCGGCTCCTCTCTGTGACACCCGGGCTGGAGGGTCAATGGAAAGCTGTCTCTGACCGGCCCGGAGGCGCTGTGCTCGCGCCCAGATGGGCCTCCACCCAGCCTTCCGCCACACACAGCAGAGGAGCCAAGGCTGCCCCACGGGCCCCGAATTCCTCGCTGCCCCCTGCCCCCTGTCAAAGCCCCTCCCCAGACCTTCAGGCAGCCCCTCAGTCGACCTCTCCCCACCTGCACCCTGGAGGCCGAGGGCTGTCACACGGCCACGCCTCTGTCCATTGGGCCCAGACCCTGCTGCCCCTTCCCAGCCCCCGGCCATCCTCGAGACCAGCCCATCCTCGGCCTTGCCGGTCCCACCTGCCGCTGTCCCTGGCCCTCCTCAGGCCCTCTGCCATCTGCGCAGCGGTCGATCTTGCTGGACTCCTCATCCCATCTCGTTTGGCTGACTGGCCACCTGGCTGCCCTGGTCAGTGATGGTGGGGCCGGGAGGGGACAGGAGAACTGTGATGCCGGGTACTTTGGTACAGGGCCTGGACTGTGGCTCTGATACTCGGGGGACCTGGGGGACACGGACTGTGCCCCACGCCCCAGGTGCTGGTGCACAGGTACCATGGAGCCTGGTCGAGGGGGTGGGGGTGCCAGGGCCCTGGACTTGGCAAGCCCTGGAGCGCCAGGCCCTGGCACCTGTGACAAGTAGGGCCAGGGACAGCGTCACTGGGCTGGTCCGGGGCTGCAGGCCACGCGATCTGAAGCTCCTGACCATTCTTCTGCGCTCTGCTCCTTCTTCATGATGCGTATGGAGCTCCCTCTCCATCGGGCTGCTGAGAAATGGGGGGTGAGCAGACGTGCCCTCCGTGTGGCCTGCATGGGCGGGGCAGAGCTAGAGGGATGCCCAGTGGTGCCCGCTGGCCAGGGCCTCCCGCGGTAGGGGTGCTGCAAGGAGATCCGCGAAGAGAAAGCAGAGGGGCAGCGCGCCCAGAGGCCCAGAGCAGCTGGGTGCTTTCAGGGACCTGAGATGGAGAAGGCAGTTCCCCCAGGGAGCACAGGGCAGAGGCACCCAGGCTGTAAAGGCCACGGATGCTGTGCTGAGGTGAGGTCACCTCTCAGTCTGGTTCCTATGCAGGAAACAGCGCTGGGGGACAGGGCGGCGCCCCAGGCTGCCGTCTCCTCCTCACCACCTGGGGATACTCTGCACTCCCCTCGGTCCAGGCCCAAGCCAAGCCCACAGAGACCTGGTGCTGGCCTCCCAGGAGCCCTGGGGGCCACCGTGGGCCACGTGGGGAAGCTGAGTATGACCTTCAGACTGGGTCCTGCCCGGAGCCCCATCGGTCGGAAGCATCGCAAAGCAGCCACGCGCTTTCTGCAGAGGAGTGAGGGCTGGGAGCACACTCGTTCCCAGTCCTGAGGCTGCGTGTCCACGAGGGTTCACGGCCCCATGGCCAGAGCCTCGTCCCCCCCATTAGTGTAGGGTGGCAGGACAGCTGGGCTCATGAAGAGGCCTCGGGTGTGGGTCAGGCTGGCTGCCTCAGTCCCCGTGGCTGGACAAGAGCAGGGCCCTCTGAATCTGCTTTCTCCTCCTGCAGCTCAAGGCGGGAACGCCCGCCCTCTAAATGGCAGAGTCTGCGATAATACATGCAAAGAAAGTGCAGCTGTGGCGTGGAAGATGCCCAACTCACAGCAGCTAAAACTCCAAGCAGCCTGCCTGCCTGCCTGCCCGGGGCGGAGCGGGAGGGGCCCCCAGCGCGCGTCCCAAGACCCCGCCCCCGCCCCGCCTGCCACGGCGCGGTCTCTGGCTGGCTCTCGCTGGGCCACATGCCCACCCCTCAACCAGTCCCGGTTGTGCGAATCCGATCGTGTGATCGATCGGCGGGTGCTCGACTCACGTGTTCCTGGAGGGTGCTACTATCCCTTGACTCACTTGGGCTGAGAGTGGGAGGGAAAACTAGGCAGGTGGTGCCCAAAACGTGGTGTCAGAGATTGCCTGCAGCCCTGCAGGGCCCTCTCTTCCCCGTCTCCTGCCCCGGTCCAGCAGCTGCCCCGCCGCTGGTCCACGCTCCAGGGCTAGGGGGGAGCAGCACTCTGAGGGTCAGGAGGGAAGAGGGTACAGGGGTCCCCTAGAGCCTCTGGGGAACAGGGCGCCGGGAGGGTGAAGGAACCAGCCCAGATCAAACCGTAGTAGTTGGGAGCTGAGGGTGGGGTTGGCTCTGCTCTGTGCACTCAGAAGAGTCAGAAGTCGCCAGGCCAGCGGCTGCCCCGTGGACTGAGGGGGCAGCACTGCCCACAGAGGGACGCCCGGCTGCCTGTCACACCCCTGGGCCCTCTAATACGGAAGCGTGCTCATACCGCGACCCTCTGGCATGAAGATCTGGGGAGCTGGCAGTGCAGGTGGGAGGCAAGCGTGAGTCATCCCCCGGAAACGCCAGCCCCGCTCTGCGCGGGAGGGGAAGCAGCGGAGGAAGAAAGGAGGAGGCGAAAAGGGGAGAAGACTGAATTTCAACTCCGAGCTGCCGCCTGCCAGCCTGGAGTCTCAGGACGCACAGCAGCTGCTTCAAGGTCACACTCCAGGGTCCCCAGGCGCAGCGTCTGCTGCTGACTGGGGCAGGGAGAGGCTCTGCTTGCCTTGCTCCCAGGTGGATGGAGACATGCAAGCAGTGAGGAGCCCTGTCCCAGGCACGGAGAGTGGGGCCGTGGGCCAGGCGAGGGCAGGAGGGATGCGCCCTGACGCCGCCCTGACGCTGCCCCATCTGGCGGAGCGGGGGAGGCGGCTGCACCCCAGTGTCGGCGTGTGCACACTGGCAGGTTACACCCCCGCTCAGAGGCAAACTGAGTCACGGCTGATGACCAGGCATGGACGCCCCAATTCAGCTGCATGTCAGGTCTCCCTTGAGGACCTCCAGGAGTTACGGGGTTCTGCGCCCTGAGTCATTTTATTTAAACTCCCCCCACCCCCGTCGCGGACAGGCTCCCGCAGCTGCGTCTGGCCCAGGGGAGGCGCAGGAGCAGCATCTGCCTGCTCCTCTGGTGCACGGGGCACGGGAGGCAGGGAGTGCAGTGTAGAGAGGAGCCGGGGGTCCCCTCACCCCTGAAATCTCAGCTCAGCCGAACCACAGGCAAAGCAGAGCTGAACGACCAAGGAGCCTGGCCCTGCGGGATGGGGTGGGTGACCCGGGGCAGCATGGGAGCCAGAGACAGGACAGCCGTGGCTTCCAGCCTGCTGTCCGCGCCATCTTGCCGCTCTGCGTGGGGCTGGGACTGCCCAGTGCAGGTGGCGCAGGGAAGGTTGAGGCCACATGACCCCCACTTTGGAAGTGGGGAGGGCATCCAGGGAATCATGGACAATCCCTCACTGTCCAGGAGAGCAGGGCACTCTGGGGTTCGCTGCCTGGCCCCTCGGGCACTGTCCGGTGCAGCTCTCACTCGGGTGACAGTAACGGACTGGACCTCAGCCTGGCCACCTTCTCTCCAGTGTCCTCTCCTCATTGGGAAACCTGGGGGGCTGGTTCTGCCAACACAGGCCACCATTCAGGCACATCTGCTCCACATGGGGTCATGTGACCATGCCGCTGAGGGTCCAGTGCCCAGTGACTTGCTCACAGCCATGCCACTGGGAGAGGCGGAAAAGCACGGTCCAGGTCCTGTGCCCCTTGAGGCTGTGCTAGTGGCCGAGTGGGAAAGAGAGCCTGGATGAACGCCCTCAGGCCACCCTGGCGCCGGCTGCTGTGGCTGGACCCTGGACCTGCACACAGGCCCTCAGCGCCCGGAGTGTCCACCTGCCTCCTCACTCTCCACCCTGCCACGTGCTGGCTGAGGGCCCCGCTCGGCACGTAAGTTTGGACGCCCAGCAGAGGCCAGGAGCTGAGGCCACCAAAGGGGCAGACCAAGGGGCAGAGTCGGCAGCCCCCATGGATGAGGGGTGACAGGGGCTGAGTCCTGCCCAGCTCAGAGGCTCATGTGGGCCTGCAGTTTCAGGGGAGGACTCTGTCTGAGTGGTTTCCAAATACGGCCCTGGTTATGGCCTGGCGCAGGGTCAGGGAGATGAGGAGGCTGGGCCTGGAGGCAGCCCTGGGAGGCAGAGACGTGACAGGGCCACGCGTGAGATCGGCAGACTCCCAGCAGCTGGGCCATGGGCAAGAGGAGATGGTATTGGGAGGCCCGGCCCAGCTGCTGACGTGAGCGAGAGGCTGGGGCTGAGACCTCACTGAGACGGGCCGGAGCAGGTGTGGGCGGCGGCCACCCTGAGCACGTGAAGAATGAGAAGACTCTAGCAGAAGTCAGTCTCTCCAAGTCGGTGGATTCCCAGGCTGCAGCCAGCCTCCCATGTGATTGGCTCCGCTTTCCTGACTCAGTTCAGCTGCGCAGCAGGTTTCCAAACAGCCGCCCCCAACATCAGCTCTGCATGAGTCTCAAATGTCCCCAGCTGGACCTGGCTCCTGGGCGCCCAGGTTCCGCACCGACTGAGCAGGCAGCTGGGCTTCGGATGGGGCAGTACCCACGAGCAGGACCACCCTACCAGACCCTCCTCTGGCCCCAGAGGTCTAGCACACTCCCTTCCCCCCAGATCTCCATTCCCCCAGCCCCCTGCCCACCGGGCATGGCTCCCCCCAGGTCCCAGTGCTGAGGACATCAGACTTCAGAAGCACTTTGAAACCACACATTAGTGTGATGTATTCATCCATTTTATTTGTCACTACCCTGGGTTTTATATTAAATGCGTTGGTCTTCTCAATGTCCCTGTGATGCAGATGAACGAGACCATGTGACAGTTGGGACCGGGCTTCAGGGGATCCCGGGGGCTTTCCAAGGTCAAGCCTGCGAGGAAGCCGTGTGTCCGGGCTGCGGCCGCCTGGCACAGAGATGCCGGCAGATTCCTCAGCCCAGATGGAGGCACCGGGCACCGTGGCTCGCCGGGAAGCACAGCGAGCTCCTTTTGCAGCCTGGTAATCGGGACTGAGAAGCACAAATACTCAGTCCAAATGCTGGGAAGTGGGCAATTTTCTAACGTGCCAGGCAGTCTCCTTTTCTCCTTTTACATTTCTTCCCCCAACAGGAAAAGAATCCTTTTGGAATCCTTCCGATGCAGATGTGAGAAGGCTCTGGTGGGGCCATCTCAGGGACTGAGCGTCTTCTCTGGGTTGGAAAACGCACAGCACGGGCGTGTTCCCCCATCAGAAGGCAGCTTTGCCCGGTGTGGGGGCTGTGGGTTCCAGCTGCAGGCCCTCAGCGCCCCCTGGGAACCGGAGATGGTACTGCAGCCGGCAGAGGGGAGCCTGGGAGACCCGCCTGAGAGGGGGACAGGACACCAGGACAAGGGTGACACTGCCAGCCCTGCTGGACTGGGCCAAATCACCTCTCTGGTCTGCGGCTTCCCCAGCTATAAAGTTGGGGTGAAGCCTGTGCCCCCCAGGATTTTTCAACGCAGTTGTGTGAGCTGGGGCTCTCTGTCCATTCTCCGGGGGGAGCATTCGCAGCTCAGTTGCCTGGAGGATCAGATCAGACAGCTGATGCCCAGCCCAGCCCGCCTTGGGTTTGGTGGGTGAACTCGGCCCAGACGGACCCTCTGGGACTGACAGGCAGGTGGCACAGACACAGGGGACAAGGGCCAGCAGCATGACCTATATCCTGAGCATCAGGGACAAAAGGGATGTCCCTGGAGGGAGCAGGTGACCCCACTGCCCCTTGGTGTGTGGCCTGAGGCCTGATCTTGGGTTTGGACCCGAACTTCCCTGGAGGAGCCGCCCCGGTGCCACGACCCCATGCCCCGCCGGCCACCGACGCCCTCCCCCACTGCTGGCTGGCCTCAGGACCCAGGGGACACAGGCACACAGGAAGAGCAGGAGCCGAGACCCAGGTGCCTCTCTCCAGGACAGCTCTTCCCTCCCCTGGACGGCCTCACAGGCAGAGGGTTCTCAGTGGTCCCTGGGAGACAGGGGTTAGGAAATGAGGGCCCAGAGAGTGTGGATCCGAGAAGTGGTTTCCGGGTGAGAGGTGGGGCAGAGGCACTGGCAGGTGCGGGGCAGGGAGCACGACCCTCTCTCGGGCCACAGCACCGTCCATGATGCCCACTCCTGCACCGGCTCCAGGCGCTCCCCGCCCCACCAGTGTGGGGCCACAGGAGCGGAAAGCACGGCCAGCCGAGCGCCGAGCCACAGCGGCTTTGGGCAAGTCCCCTGCTCCCCTCAAGGCCGCAGTCTTCGGGCCTCTGAAATGGGAGCAGTGATGCATTTCTGCTCTAACGGTGGTCACCAGCGTTTACCAGGCTCCCCCACGTGCCAGGCATCTGGTCTCCGCCGTCCTCCCCACCGTATCCAGGAGCCCGCACCCTGCACCAGCTCGGCACTCCCCGCCCGCCGAGTGACAGGCAGCAGGTGGCCGCCAAAGAGCCCACTGGACATCACTGGTACCCGGCGGCTGGTGGTATTTCTCTGCCTGCTTTGCACGGAGCGTGAGAAGTTCGGTAGCACAGACTCTGTGTCCCCTACAGTGGCCTCCAGACAGAGCAGACAGCCAGCCTGCTCGAACCACAGTTTAGCCCAGATTCAGGAAGCCCAGGGGTGGCCAGAGAGTGGGGTGGCCCTGTGAGGTCGCTCCCGGGGCCAGGAGCGTGCGGCTCTCAGGGAGACGCAGAGGACGGGCCGGGGGGCCCTCCCGCTGCGCAGGAGCCTGGGTCCCTGTTCCCCAGGACAGGAAACCCAAGCTCAGACCTCTTAAGAATCCCCCAAATAATGCAAAGCCACAAATTGCCTTCTAAACAAGAAGGCTGCCTGTGGGCCCCGGGGGAGGGCGCTGGGCCAGCCGGGACAGTAAATCTACCCCGTGTCTGCAGTAACCGTGACGCAAGCCCAAAAGGGCTGCTTTATTAAACATCATCCAACTGCGTTTCGGGAAGAGTTAGGGAGCGCGCGTCTGCTGGAGAACGGTGGGCTTCTCTGCTCCCCAGGGACACGCCAGGCCCGGGCTGGGGAGCAGGGCGGTCTCCCTTTGACTGACTCCAGTGCCCTGGAGGTTTCCCAGGAGGCTAAGGCCCTGGTCCCTGGGCCCTTTCTGCATGTGCTCGCTGGACAGAGCAGGGAGGGCCCTTCGGCGCAGCACACAGAGGGCGCCGAGGCCCCACCCGCTCCCAGACCAGGCTCAGACCGCACCCACCTCTTTAAGGGAACAGGCACAGAGGGGTGACATGAGCTGCCGAGGCCACACAGCCACAGGGCAGCTATGCGTCCTCCGCCCCGGCGCTGAGGCAGCTGGGACCTGGCCTGGGGGGGCCCCGGGCAGGGCTGCCTGCCCCCCATGGACCGCTGGCCCCCCGGGGTGGTCGGGCTGTGGACACCGGGCTGCTGGCACAGGCAGTCCAGGAGTGTCACCATCGCCCCTGTGTCTGTGGCCCAGACGCAGACCCAGGTCCCTCATCCAACAAGGTAATTCTATTTACTCAAAGACACCTTCGTGAGCGTCTGATGCCTAATTTATGAGGAGAGCGGGCCAGAGCGGTGTGACCCCCAGATCTTTCTGCTTGTTAAACTCTTTGTGATCTAATAAGTCACCAGTGAGACGCCCGTTCCAGGAGCTTCCTTTCCTGACACTCAGAGCGAGGAGGCTTCCCAGGCGGAGGGACACGGGCGCGTCAGCCGGGGCCCTCCCCTCACGGGCCCAGCACGAGCCACCTCTGCACACGCGGTCTCCCTCCCCGCGAGCCTAGCAGAAGGCGCCCAGGCCTTGTCTGCACCCCTGACCTCCCCGCGCTGTCCACTCGACCTGGACGCAGGCCCCCGGGGGCTCTCACCACCATGGAGGCTCGTCGGGTGGCGGGGCGGGGGCCAGCCTGGAACAGGGGACCGGGTTCCCCGAGGCCCAGGGCAGGGACGTGTGCGGTCAGCAAGACTGCAGGCTGGCAGCGAAGAAGCCAGGGTGCGAGCGAGCCGGGAGCGAGCCGGCAGCTGGCTGGGCCCAGGCCGGGGCCACCACACACAGGCCTGCGTGGCGACTAGACGGCGCCCTGTGTGACCGGCAGCTCCTCTGCTTCCCCCGCGCCTGGCTCACGCCCCACGCCCCCCGCACCAGCCAGGCAGGCAGCGGCGTTGCCAGGCAACAGGGTCAGAGTTCCACTCCCGCACATGCAGACACACGGCCAGCAGCAGGCCTTGCACACACCTGCACACACTGGCCGTGTCCTGAAGGGTGTCCAGACCTAGACCAGCCTCCTGGTGTCAGAGAAACGTCCAAGGGTTGGGACGAGGCGCCTGAGCCCGGTCGTGCCCCGCGGGCCACGCTGTTCCGGGGCTCAGGGCCACCCCGGCACCATGAGGCCAGACCAGCACCTCATTCCTCTCGGTGACTCTGGGGTCTAAGAGCCGCGCCCACCCTCCCAGACCCCTCCAGGTCCACTTGGTGCTGAGACCCAGGGGACAGGGAGATTCGAGTCCCAATCCTATCCCTGTCCCCCTGGGGACCTGGCTGGAACCTGCCACATTCACCAGGACAGGTGCCCTTTGATGGCCTGGGGTCCCTAAAGGAGGGAGAGGGGTCCTCCCAGGAATAACAGCCCACAGGGGGACCCTGTGCCTTGGAGACTGGAGAGAGAGGAGGCAGGGGGGTCACAGTGTCAATGCCCCTGCAAAGCAGGCACCTTCCTTTCCTTCCAGCCAGGTATGGGCTCCAGGCTCCTAATGTGCACGAGGCAGGTGGCACGCCTGTTCTGGGCCTCCACAGGGACCTGTGGACCCGTACCCGGAGGACTGAGGGTGAGGGCAGGCCTGGTGCCTGGAGGACAGCGGAGGGCAGGCCTGGTGCCTGGAGGACAGCGGAGGGCAGGCCTGGTGCCTGGAGGACAGTGGGGGGCAGGCAGCCTCATGCTGGGAGCAGCAGGCCACCACGGCACTCCGGGTGACTGGCTGACCTCGGTGACCCTGGGGCCAGCCAGACCCTCCCCTAAGTCCCTGCACATGGCACAGCCACAGCAGCACGTGGCCCTTCCCCCCAGCCACCCACTCTGGCTGTGCCTGAAGCTCTCGGGAACCACTCAAGCCTCAGACCAGAGGAGGAGCCCGCTCGCTGGCTGCTTAGACAAAGGAGGAGGCCCCTCCAGGGCAAGGGGCTGGAGAGGCAGCTGGAGAGCCGGGGGCTGGGGGCCCCACCGAGGTGTCCAGACCTGCTCACACACGTCTGAGAGCGTGGGGCCCCTTCAGGGCCAGGCGGTCATCCTCGGCCCTCTCTGACGTGCTCCGGCCCAGGCTGGTACTCAGAGGGCATTGCTGGGCTGGAGAATGGCTGGATACACGCGCAGGGTCAGGTCCTGGGGTCTGCTTCCTGAGAAGCACCTGAGAAGAGCCAGGCCGCTGGGAGTCCCAAGCTGGGGGTGAAAGGCTGCTTCTCTCCCCAGTGCCCGCACCCTCCACGCCGTCACCTGCCTTCTCTGCAGGCTCCTGAGAGGGGCAGTTCAAACCTGACCCTGACCCAGGGGGTCCACCTCTGGGTACAGCTGTGGGCTGGAGGCGGGAGTGGGGTGTGACCCACAACGGAGAGACCCCCAAGTGGGGATCAAGTCCATGCCTGGAGGGCAGGGAGGGCCCACCAGAAAGGAATCCCCACCCAGAACCCTTGGTCAGTCAGGTAAGGGTTTCTTTGCTTTAAAAGAGAGAAGGGAAGAAAAGAAGGGGTCAAACAGGACCCCCGCTGTCTTCCACTGAGCCCTGCCTCCCTGCGGGCCCCCCCAGTGGAATCTCCACTCCCCGCAGGAGGGGCCGGGAGCATAGGGGTGCCCCCAAAAGGCATTCTGCCACCAACTCCGTCTCAGATGTGGTCTCCAGCAGCCCTTGTCAGGGGGGACAGACTGGGAGAGGACGAAGGCTGGGGGCGCTGGCTGAGAGGAGCATCTGACGAGGCGGCAGAGAGAAGTGAAGGCTTTACTGCGAAGGAAAGGGCTGAGGTGGCGGCGGGCTGCAGGGTCCCTGGAGGAGCGAGGTTTAGTGCAGCTGAAGCCGACAGGCTGGACAGATGGGCCCGGTACCGGTGGGCACCCTAAGGGTGTCAGGGGCAGGACTTGGGAAGATTTGGTTCGAGACTTGATGAGACAGGGCCAAGCTGGAGGTTGAAGGAGAGACTCTTCGGTGAGCCGCAGGTGAGCCAAGGAAGGGGAGTCCATCGTGTGGGCCAGGGCAGGAGTGCTGCCCCGCTCACACCACATGGGTGCCAGCTCCATACTGGTCCCGGGTGCTCAGGGAGCCAGAGCAGGGCGTATGGGAGCATGGAGGGGAGAGTTCCCCACAGCCACAATGGCTCTGAGCCAGTTCCAGGGGTCTGGGCAGGACCCTCCAGCCTCGACAGCAGAGGCTCAGCTGAAGCAGGGCCATGATACCTCAAAGTCGACACAGGCCCCCCAGGGGGAGGAAGCTAAGAAGGAGGTGAGGGAGTCGCCCAGCTCTGCAGGCAGAAGGCTGCAAACGTCGGCTTTAACCCCACGCCAACACTAGCAATGGCAGTTGACCAGTTCCCTGGAGAACCACGGACATCACAGGCACCATCTCAGAGCAGACACGAGGATCCCTGTCACCCTAATTTCACAGAGGAGGAAAAGGGAGCTCAGAGAAGCTGTCAGACTTGCCCCAGATGACACAGGCCAAGTGACAGAGCCCGTTAGAGTCCGCGTCCCTCCGGGGACATGGTCCTCGCCCCACGCTGCCCCCTGCTGGGGCCCACCCGCCACACCTCAGACTTGGGGCTCTGAGGGTCCAGGCAGATCAGCAGATCTGCTGGTGTCTGAGGAGGCTGGGCCCATCGGTCAGCACCATGGACAGTGGCTTCCTGGTCCTGCTCCAGCCAAGGCCGGAATCCAACCAGGAGGCTGCGGGGGGCGGGGGTGGGGGGGTGGGGGGGGGGGAGCAGGACCCCGTCCAGGTCCCCGCCCCCAAGTCCTCCCTCCCCAGGGCTGCTTCCCCGGAGCTGAGGTCTCATTTTCCAGGAATGCGGGTGCGGCCCCCCCAGGGCTCCACGAAGACCTGGCAACGACGTCGGGGGGCAGGCAAGGGGTGGAGGAGCCAGGCCAGGCATCAAGAGACACAATCAGGGTCTCATTAACATTTTGATTGCAGCCAAGGCTCCCCTGGGCCTGGACACATGCACACGTTCAATCTAGAAGCGAAGATTGAGCTGGGGAGAGGCACGCAGAAAAGGAGAAAACAGACTTATTTTAATAATGCTAAAAATAACCGTGTCGATATTCCCCCTGTTTAGGGAGCCACGGACCAGTTTTCAGTTCACCTCTCAGCTCTCCCCTCCATGCCCCATGGGAGAGCCTGGAGTGGACCAGCGCCCTCCTCCAGTCAAGCGTTCGCCAGTGGGACCCGCGGCCCAGGTCCCGTTGCCGGGGCCTCGCACGTTTCTTCTTTGTGGAGACAGTGCCTTCTCTCTTCCCGTGTCCAAGAGAGTCCCAGATCCAGGGAGCCGTCACTGAGCAGACTGAGGCTGGAGAGAACCAGGGACTCCGTGAGGTCAAGGGGAAGCTAGGAAGTGCGCCCTGGCGAGTCACGTTGGCTTCCCCATTGGGGAAGACGGCAACTCATGCAGCCCTGAGGCAGCCTGAATGTGGATCCTGGCCACCCTTGCGGGCGTGAGGCCTTCAAGTCCAGGCAGCTGGTGCTGTCCCCAGGTCCAGGGACTAGCACCCAAGCTTTCCAGCCCACAGAGAATTTCTGGGTGGGTGGTGTGGCTGGCCTGCCCAGGTACTGTGCCCACTTGGGGCCCCATGCTGCTCTGAGACACATCTGGTGAGGTCAGTGCCCTCTCCCTGTCGCCTCTCTCCACACCATCCCCGGGTCAACACTGACCCAGCTCATAGTGACTTTCACCTGAGCTTCACTCCACCGAGGTCCCAAAAGAGTCTAGGGGTGTTGGGGACTTGGGGACTTGGTCCTGCCTGTGGGCTGCAGCCGGGGCCTTGCTGAGCCCTCCTCCTCTCACCTGTAGGGCTGCCCATGACTGGCCACCCTCTAGGCAGCCCTGCGGGCTTCCCAATGTGCCGCCTAGACGTGGGCAGTGCCCCTGCATAAGCCACCCCACCTGTCATGCATCTGAGCGGGGCAGCCCGGATTGGGGGGGGTCTGCCCAGCCCCTGGACTGGGGGCATAGAACGCTGTGTTTCTCTGGAAACCCCCTCCAGTGCCCCACCTCTTCCCAGTCCCCAAGACAAGACCCCCGAGAGGACACTGATGTCTTCAGAATGGCAATACCTGACTTTCGAGTTTCCTGCCTTTTTTCTAGCTCACCACCCACCCGACCAGGCTGTTCCTTCGACAGCCCTGTTTGCACACACTGTGCCTCTCTGAGCCTCGAGCTGGTAGAAAATCCTCCCCTTCTATTCCTGTTGGCTTCCTAGGCGGTTTTTAAGACCTGGCCAAATGCCACCTCCGTGGTGAGGTCTTCCCTGAGAGCTCCTGGCAGAGCTAACCTCTCCTCTGTGAGTGCCAGCAGGTGCCCTGACCCCCAAGCACCCCTGCTACTCGTGCTTCGGCCAGGCGGTCTTCTCCAGTCACCTGCAGGCAGGCTTGTCTGTGACCTTGGGCATAAAATTTACCCTCTTCACGCCTCAGTCTCCTCAACGGAAAAAGGTGCCTTCCTCATAGACCTATTCTGAGAATTAAGTGAGCTAATTGTTTAGACAGATTAGAATACTACCTGGCAGATGTATGTGCTCAGTGACTTCAATTACTATGACTATCAGCAACATCATCATGGTTATCACCACCATTAGCATTAGCATTATCACTGCCATAATCACTATCATGGTCATCATCACCATCATCACCATCACCATCATCATCATCACCATCATCATCATCACCATCATCCTCACCACCATCATCCTCACCACCATCATCATCACCACCACCATCACCACCATCATCATCACCATCATCATAATCACCATCATCCTCACCACCATCATCACCATCATCTCCACCATCACCATCATCATCACCACCACCATCATCACTATCACCACCATCATCACCACCACCACCATCACCATCACCATCACCACCATCATCCTAATCACCACCACCATCACCACCATCATCATCACCATCATCATAA
>RJWH01005531.1:0-74267 GCA_004363575.1 Solenodon paradoxus
CAGCCCCTCAGAGAAACAGCGCCCTCTGAAAGAATCAGGGCCTCCGTGGCGCCTCAGAGGGCAGCCAGGGCACAGAGAGGGGACATCCTGGCCAGGGCGACAGAACGAATTGATGGTGGAGCTGGGGTCCCCCGCGGGGCTCTGTGTCCTGTTCCCTGCGGGAGCGAGGGGACAGATGGTCCAGGGACCTGAGGGGAGGCGGCGTGGGGAGCACCTGGCTGGCCCTGACCTTCGTGGTGGCAAATCCTGAGCTTCGCGGGGCGGGGAGTCTGCGGTCCAGAAATGAAACACTCACTTCGAGTGGAAAAGTGATTTTTCAGAGCCCTCCTGCGGACAGTGTTTTACCACTGTCTTCTTCGTATGTGACCATGCACCTGCCCCCAGGACCCTGCTAGCCAGAGGGTATGCCCTGCCTGCTCCCCCTGACCCTCCAGCTCGCACCGCCCCCACGGCGGGCGGGTGGCCGGTGACCCCCAGCCTCTGGACCGAGTCCAGCCTGCCCGGTCGCTGGGACCCTCACTGGCTCCCCCAGCACCACGCCTGGTAGGTTCCAGCCTCACTGGTCCTCAGAGGCTGTGGTGTGCCTGCCTCGTACACCCGTCACACAGGCCACCAGCCTGGCCGAGGAGCACTGAGCGCCCCGGCTCTCTGGGGTGGCCCGCAGCCCTGCTCACGTCCCGTGCTGGACGGCGGTGGAACGCCTGCCTCTGCTGTCCCGTGTGTGCTAACGGTGCAGGGAGCAGGAGGGAGTCGCCCTGTCCCCCTTCCCCGAGGACACTCAAGGCGGGAAGCTCGGCTCCTTGTAGAAGAAGGAGGGGCTGTGTGACTCTGAGGCCAGGCTCTGAGATGCGCACTCTCAAAGAGGCTGTAGGTGAAGTGGGCCTCGGCACCCGAAGAGTGTGACAGGGCAGAGGAATGGGCCTTGCAGAACAGCACAAGGGAGGCCGGCAGCAAGCACCTTGGTGGGCATGGACCAGAGTAGAGGGATCTGGGATCAGACAGGATGTTCTCATGTGTGGGACCCTTTGCCCTCCATCACCCGAGACCACGCTGCATGGGCTCTGGGCCTCTGGCCCGTCCCTGACACGCTCCCGCCACCCCCACACAGTGATCCCCGGGGAATGCGCACTGTGGTCTTTGTGCCCACTCCACAGGCTGGCCCGAGCTCGGCCCCAAGCACAGCTCCTTGGGTGGGCTCCCACGCTGCCCACCTACAAGGAGGAACTCTGCCACAATGACTCAGAGAGCTGCTCTGAACTGACACCCAGTGTCCTTGTCAACAGCAGCGTCATGTTCAGATTGAAACCTAGAAGATCCTTGTGTGACCGGGGAAAGCACGTGTTTTAACAGGCCTCGTGCTCTTAAAGGACGGAGTGCATTTCTCCTTCTCATCTGCCCGTCCAGCTTTTCCCGGAAGCCCATCCTTGGGTGCCCACCTTGGTAAAAGAAAACTGCCTCCCAGCCTCACCCGTGTGAGCCTCTAAGTGAGGCAGGACCTGGACATGGGTGCACAGCCCCAGTCTGCTCTGTCCTGGGACCAAGCAGGAGCCGACAGGAACGGGAGGGACAGAGAGGAAGGAAGAATGGCCATTTCTAGTGTCTGCGGCCATGAAGATGCAGGGTGTGTGTGAGAAATGCTGACAGACAAGAGGTGGGATCCAGGCCAACTATAAAGGGTCTCAGATATGCTGAAGAGCCTGGGCTTTCTCCCAGAGACCACAGGAGCCCTAGAAGGGCTTGGGGCAGGGAAGGGTGCGGTGATGGCATGCGCTCCAGGAAACGGGGTCGGGATATGTGGACCTCCACGGCAGCCCCGATAGAACCACCTCTGTGGGTTGAGGGCTGGGAGGGGGCGCTGGTGTCCAAATTGGACACCCCATTCCACACGACACCACCACACAAGGTTGGGACATTCCAGGCCCTCTCCAGCCTCGGTCTCCACCACTGCGCAGTGAAGGACAGGCCTCATGAGCTAGAGTGAGAACTTCACGAGACAGGGTCTATAAACCACCGGAGGCTGTGAGCGGTGGCCACTGAGCAGAGGTCCAGCTCGGACACCCGTGGCCAGGAACACCTGCCCTCCAACCACGCCAGCCTGGGAGCCTGGGAGGTCGATGGCCCGGCCGTGAGCAGGGGAGCACAGGGCCGGGCACCCCGGCCTAGTGAGATGAACTGAGCACGGCCTGTGACAGCCACGGAGCCACACGTGTCACCTCTTTACTCCTTTGGTGATATCGGGTAGTGTGTTTTATCCCCATTTTGCAGCTGAAAAGCCAAGACACTGACAGATCGACAAACAGGCTCCAAGTCACAGAAGCTCTCATTGTCATAGTTACTTAAGTACTGTCCAAGGCAAAAGCCATCAGTGGCTGCTAGGCAAATACAAAGCAGCTTAGGACACGGCGAACAGGTTTCAAGTGTCCTGCCTGCCCCACTTCATTCCCAGTTAATCATTTGACGCTTAATCATTTGACACGTATTGAAATTTCTCAATTAATGGTTGTCCTTGAGAACAGAAGTGTGATCACATTGTATCTCCTGGATTAGTTCATTTCTGACCAAAGGTTACTTCACTGATGGTGACTGGCCGGTTGCCGAGCTGTAACTTTCCTTCATTCCTTCATCCATGAACAAACATACTCACAGCTGCTCAGTCTCAGCCCGTCTGGGACAACCCAGGATGTCTGAATGCCCCGCCATCCAGCTGCGGGACGCGGGGTTAGCATCTGGCCTCTCCCGGCTCCCGGGAGCACAGTGCTAAGTCCAGGCTCGTTGCTGGACTGTATGAGCTGCTGCGTGCAAAGCGGCAGCGTGGTGCCCAGCGTGGTGCCCAGCATGGAGCGCGCAGTCACAGCTCGGCCGCGAAGCCGTCCTCAAGCTCCTGAGGCGGGCTCACGTGTCACCTTCCTCCCACAGGCGCCTGTGAGTGGGACTGAGCTGTTGCAGGAGACCCAGAACTTCCGAGGGACCCACAACCTGGGGTCTGGGGGAGTGGCAGGTGCTTGCTGTAGGTGCCCATCAGCAGACGTGTGGACAGTCACGTGCACACACATGCTTTCTCCTCTGGTGCCCTGTTGTCGGTCAGGCTGTCTGTCTCCAGATGCCCCCTCTCCTGCAGTGTGTGTGTGTGTGTGTGTGTGTGTGTGTGTGTGTGTGCGCGCGCGCGCGCGCGCGCGCGTGCGCATGCATTTCTCCACTGTCATGTCCTTGCTCAAGTGTGAGGCTCCTTAGGATTCCGATGGCCTGCGATGATGGGAGTTTCAGGAGGGTCTTTCAGCAGGATGCAGAAGCGTGGCGGGGCCTCCGTGGGCGCCCTGACTGTGGGGAAGAAGCCCTTTGTCAAGAAGCGGCAATTAGTGGGCAGAGGTTCCCAAAGTTTGCATCTTTGTGTGTCAGACATTTATGTGTCAGACATCTCCAGGTCCAAATACCTAACTTAACAAGTACTGATGTCCTGACAACTGAGCGTTGTCTGAAAACCACACACGTAACCACTTTATTTCATTCCGAACAGCACAGCTACGCGCTGCTGGGAGGCATGTGCCTGCTGGGAGCACCACGGCTTCTCGGTCCTAGCACTGCCGCCTTCTTCTCCGCTCCATCCGTTCTCACACGGCACTTGCCTTTATCACGGCGACTCTCAGAAACACAGCTGCACGCAGACGGGAGGCCCGGGGGGCGCGGGGGCGCGTGCTGCAGCCAGTGTCCCGAGCGGACAGCCGTGCTCGCGGCCGCACGTCGAGAGCTGCTGTCTCCTCTCTGCGTTGCCAGCGTGTCCCGGGGTTCGCGCCGGTGCCTCGGCACACCGTCTGGGAACCAGTCAGTAGCGGGCGGGCTGAGTGTGAACGGACTTGCCCCGCTGCCCTGAGCTGTGAGCTGCCTCACACCTGCCTGTCTGCCTCAGTTCGACCTGGTCTGTGACCGGAAGTACCAGCAGGAGACCTCGCAGTCGGTGTACATGGCTGGGCTCTTCTTCGGGGCGCTCATCTTCGGGCCGCTCTGCGACCGGTGAGAGCCGCGGCCAGCGGGCCGCTGACCTCCGTGCCCTGCGGCTCTCAGTCTCCCCTTGTCCCTCACACTGGTCTCCGGGACAGGGCCCTGGCCACACCCTCAGCTGGGACTCCCAGGGTCGGGCCTGTGTCCTCCCAGACAGAGCTCAGGGCAGGGCTGGTCTCCCCGTCGTCCCCGAGGGCCTCTCCCCACAAACCAGCCCTTTGTCACCCCAGCATCGGCCGCAAGCCTGCAACCCTGGTGCAGCTGCTCTTGCTTGCCATCGCCGGCCTGGCCACAGCCTTCGTGCCCAGCTTTCAGCTCTACGTGGCGCTGCGCTTCGCCGTGGCCACGGCCGTCTCTGGCTACACCCTCAGCCACATCGCCCTGCGTGAGTCAGGGCCCTGCCGTCCCGGGCGAGGCCTTGGGGTCTGGGTTAGCCACGTTCGCCACACTGCCTGTGGGGCCTGTCCGACACCCCACCCAAGTGGTCACATCGGCCCCTGCGCCGGGACCGAGGCTCCGCCCGGAACCCCTGGGGTGGCTTCCGGGAGGCGGTGAGAAGGCTGGGTCTCTGAGCCCCTCTGTCTGCAGTTACAGAGTGGGTGGGGCCCTCGTGGAGGACTGGCTCCGTGGTCCTGGCCCACTGCGCCTTCTCCCTGGGACAGGTGGCACTGGCGGGACTCGCCTACGGCATCCGAAACTGGAGGCTGTTCCAGATTGTGGGCGCTGCACCCTTCTTCCTGCTCTTCTTCTATTTCTGGTGAGCAGGTACTTCCAGGCCAGACGCCCCTTGGTCGCTGTGCCCGGTGGGACTGGAGCGCCGTGCCCCCCTCACCTTCAGGACACCGGACACAGCTGGAGAGGCCGGGGTTCCTGTGCGCTGGACACCTGCGGCTCTCGGGGTGTGGGGGGCTCCAGGACGCCAGGCCCCCAGCCACAGCCACCTCCCTACAGGGTTCTGCCAGAGTCTGCACGGTGGCTCCTGACCCAGGGGAGAGTGGAGGAGGCCAAACGGCTGATCCAGAAGGCGGCCACGGTCAACAGGCGGACACTCTCGCCAGGCCTCCTGAGCCAGGTGCGTCCAGAGGCCCGGCCGGCCCTGCCCTGAGTGTGACCCGCACAGACCTTCCCAGGCCTCTCACTCTGCCTCTTGCTCCCAGCTGGCCCCAGAGAAGACAGGCCCCAAGGGGAATGCCCTGGACCTCTTCAGACACCCCCAGCTCCGGAAAGTGACCCTGATTCTCTTCTGCGTCTGGTGAGTACACCGCGGCCCACAGTGTCCCTGAGGCCCAAGCCAAAGGGCTGCCCTTCCCTGGGTGTCCGCGGGTGCTGGGCAGTGGCTCTCTGGCTAGAGGGTACCTGGGAATGGCAGGTCTCTCCTGGGGTGACTTCTGGTCCAGGTGGCACTCCCTGGTGTGATGGGGCACATCTCCCCACAGTGACAGGACATGTGGACACTTTGCAGGTTTGTGGACAGTCTGGGGTACTTTGGCCTGAGCCTCCAAGTGGGGGACTTCAGCCTGGATATCTACCTGACGCAGCTGATCTTCGGGACAGTGGAGGTGCCCGCCCGTTACTCCAGCCTCTTCATGATGCAGCGATGGGGCCGCAAGAGGAGCCAGATGGGGGCTCTGGTCCTGGGCGGCCTGATGTGCATCATCATCATCTTCATCCCAGCAGGTACCAGTGTCCACCGCGCTCACCTGCTGCGGGGCGTGCCCAAGGCTACGCTTCCTGAGGGAGTGAAGGCTTCTCTGGGATTTGGCACAGAAGGGCCAGGAATTGGGGTGGGCAGGGGAGGGCCCGAGGGGCTGGTGACCCTCCGTGAGGGTGACCAGCACCCTCCACCAGATCTGCCCGTGGTGGTCACTGTGCTGGCCGTGGTGGGGAAGTTTGCCACGGCTGCCGGATTCACCATCTCCTACGTGTATTCTGCCGAGCTCTTCCCCACCATTGTCCGGTAAGGCGGCCACCCCTCCCTGCCTCCCTGCCGTCCCACAAAGAGCTACCGGGCTGGCACCGAGGCAGCAGTGCTGGACAGGGTCCAGGGAAGCTAGAAATCTATCCAAGTCCTCAAATTGTGCCCAAGCCGGTGGGGGACAGACACAGAAGCAGGCTGAGCCCTGCCCGCGCCAGAACTGGAATACGGGGTACATCTGAGGATGGATAGGGGAGGTCAGGAGGAACAGAGAGCAGGCAGGCTGGGCTGCCGCATGGGCCTGGAGAGTCCACAGGCCTGTGGGTCCGTAACAAGGGGCCTGGGCTTCTCCAAGGCAGGGGGCCGAGTGGAACCATGGCCCGGAATTGAGGCCGGGTCTGCTCGGCTTTCACTGGCCTTCCCCAGGCAGACGGGCATGGGGCTGGTGGGCGCCTTCTCGAGGATTGCAGGCATCCTCACCCCACTCGTGATCCTGCTGGGCCAGTACCACACCGCCCTCCCCATGCTCATCTACGGCAGCTTCCCCATCGGGGTAGGCTTGCTCTGTGCCCTGCTGCCAGAGACACGCGGCCAGGCCCTGAAGGACACCATCGAGGATCTGGAGCAGGGGTCCCACCCACGGTGAGCGGCCTGCTTTCTCCAAAGCTGAGACCTGGGCCCCCATCAGTGACCCTGTCCCAGGAGCCCAGGCCCCACCTTATCATCTGTCCCTTGTTGCTTAGAGACCCACATGGGGTGCTCAGGAGCCATAGTCTTCTCTACCATGAAACCACTTCTGCTCAGTCAGTGACCGCCTTCTGTCCCTCCAGGTCTCTGAAGTCGGTGTCCACAGAAAAGGAGACAGAGGCCTCAGGGGGAACTTCCAGCCCAGGGGGGCCCTTCGTGGGCAGCAGATACTTCTGATCGTGTCCCTGAAAGTGGGGCCACAGCAGCGAGAGCTGCCTGTGACAGTCCCCTGGAAATGCTGGGACTTGTGGGCAGGACCAGCCTTGCCATGGAGGCCACATGTGACCAGAGCCACTCCAACAGCTGAGCTCCAGCCAGAAACCTCCGGGGACAGGACTGCCCTCCTTTCATCCCTGTTCTGTCCCCAGAGATGTTGCCCCCTGGCCCTCACTCAGCGCACACCTGGCCTATGCAGTCTGGACCAGCAGTGGGAAAGGGAGGTCGCCCGCGCCTCTCCCTGCCCTCTCCTGCCTCTCACCCCTGCCACCTGCCAGCCGTGGGCCCTGCAGGATGCTCGGCAGGCAGAGGGCTTTCACTCAGCTGCTGCAGCAGGGGTGGTTCTTCCCCGGCTCCACCGCTCCTGTCAGCAGGTGCACCTCCCAGTCGACTCTTCCACAGGGGTGGCTGTGGGCTCCTCAAAGAGCTCCCGGGACTCTGCTCTGTTCCTTGGTCTCAGCGATGTCCTCACAACACACCTGCCAGGACGCCCCATCAGCCTGGGCCCCACCTCCTCCCCTTGGTCTTTTAGGGCTGGCAGGCCTTACCTGGGGGTCCCGGCAGCTGCTCAAGCCAGGCCACCTTCCCCAGCATCAACTTGGCCCACGGGACATCAGACACCCCCGGGTCACCACACAGCGGAAAAGGGTTGCTCAGTGACTGTGGCCTCTGCAGCCTTCCTCCAGGCAGCGAGGCTCCGGGCCCTCCTCCCGAGCGGTCACACGCACCTTCCTGACGGCACCTGGAGCCAGTGGGAGCTGCGGGCTGGTTTTGCTGCCTTTGAGCTTGGAATTGTCCAGGCAGGATTCACTGCTCACGGCTCCCAACTTTGAAGTGACAGGCAAAAGTTTATCCTGCTCCCGGGCACAGGCCCGTTCATGGAGCCCGAGCTGAGCGCGAAGCCTTTCCTGGCACAGCATGGCCGGGTGAGGCCCTGGGCAGTGTGGGAAAGCTGGAGCCGTTTCCTCTGCTAAGATGTCAGCCTTTGTACCATTTGAGGCGCGATGATCTTCACCCCTGGAAAGAGGCTTCACCAGACCGCTCATGACACAGCGTACATGGCTGATTCTCCTACTGCCTTGGGCGGGCCTTTGGAGTCATGCATTTTAGGGTCGGGCTGGTGGAGAGTTTTCTCTGCAGGTAATAAAGAGCAGCCTGTGGCTGGTCCTGGCGAACAGGTGAACGCTTGTGTTTAGCAGTTGCTGATAGGCGGTCTGCAGCGGAGACCCCGGGACCTGAAGGAGACACGCAGGGCTGAGGAGCAGGACAGAAGGGGGCCTGCAGGCCTTCCTGCCACGTGGGAGCCCGGCTGTTCTCCAGACAACGCTGTGGCAGAGCTGTCCAGACTCGGGGCCACGGACGCGGTGGGCACTGCCAGTGCCCGGAAAGCTCGGGGAGGCTAAAGCAGAACGCAGCCCAGGCCTTGGGGAAGATCCCACCTCCTGTGGGCCTCCCGCCTCTCTCTTTGGAAGGGCCGATTTCCTTTACACTCATCCGCAGACTTCATTTACACGAACCCTCAAGTCTTCTCTCTTGTGCCCTGGCTGGGTGTGAAGGGCAATCTTCCTCCGGGTCAGAGGAGAGAACACCCACCAGAGCAGGCACAGGGCCAGCCCTCAAGCTGGGCCTGACCTTGGCCTCACGGCTCCACTCCCTGTGGGGCGGCCCTGGACCCTTCGGGGCGGCTGCACCCGAGAGTCACAGTTCACCCGCAGCTGTTAAACTCCTCCCAGAACCTGAGGAGAGACGCCAGGTAAACACCAGGCACCAGGGAGCTTACCTGCGTGCAGACATGGGAGGCCCCGGTGGGGGGATCAGATGTGCCCGGGGATGAAGACCCACGCGGGCAGGGGCTGCTGCAGGAAGGGTCTCTGGGAGTTGACTCAGACTCAGGGGGCGCTTGGACCCACACTCTTCACTGAACTTTGTCCTGAGGGTGATAAAGTCACTGATTTTTATTCTTCTAGTTATGTGTTTTTAAAATCACCTTCTCTCTGAAGATTGTGTTAAAGAGGGCGAAAGTAGCAGCAGAGAAAACTGTCGGGGCGTTTCAACAACGAAATGCCTGGCAAGCAGTGTTATCCTGATGAAGCTGGCCAAGGGCAGAGCAGTGGGCGGAGGCCAGCCTGAGAGGCAGAGACTAGAGCCTGTGGCTGCTCGCCAGCCCATGCCCTGGGCACACAGTGTGGCTCGTTTCTCCACCCACCAGAAGCCTCCAGGCCCGGCACTGCCTCCTCAGAGCCCTCTGAGGTTACGCTCCCCGTGCTGTGCATCCTGTGCTCATGTCTTCAGGGTCTGAACCTAAGGCACCCCACTTCCCAGCCAGCTCCTCTGCTCAGCCCTGCACCCACTACCTGCAGCCCCCTTGCCTGGCCCAGCCCACCCAGTTCCACCAGGGCCTCAAGCCTGTGTCTCTGAAGCCACTGCCCCAAATGCAGCCGAAGCTGGTGTCCTCAGCCCTTCTCAGAAGGGTACCCCTCCCTGCCTCTTCCTCTGGGTCTGCGGGCTCAAAGCCAGGGAGCTGGGGGAGAGCGGCTATGCTCCCCTGCGGTATTCCATCACACCCCCACCTCCACTTGAGAAAACCCCCTGTAGAAACCTGTCTCTCCCTGACCTCCTGCTCACACAGCCTCATTCATCTAAAAGTACCTTCTCCGTGGTCATTCCTTCCTCGCCAGCGCCTGCTGTCATCTTGGGAAATTCCACTTCTCGGCAGTGGCTATTTCTAACTCCTCTGCCTACTTCCCTTTTTCCTGCCTCCTCCAGGTCTCTTCTCCCCAGTCTTCCACCACAAGTCTTTCCCTCACACCCTCGCCTCGCCACCCCCAGCAGAGGGACAGCCACCCTGCTAAGAGGCTAGTAGAGGAGTCAGGCCTCAAGCTCTCTCCCACCTCTGCCCCAGACCTGGCAGCTGCCAAAGGAAGGCCTGTTCCCCTCTGGCTCTCCTCTCCCTCCCCCTAGACAGGGGTGCCCCCGCCACAAACTGTGTCTGGCAGAGTGGTGCACTCCTCTCAGGGCAGGTGGGTCCTGGAGGCAGGCAGGTGCCTGGATGTCAGCAAAGGGGCGACGGGCTGGCAGCTGGCGTTGAGATTCCCCAACCCGCTTACCCCAGTCTGTGCCAATGGTCTGGGCCAACTGAAGCCCTGGAGTAAAAGGCTCCTCCTCCCACTTCCTACCTGACTCCAGGGGCTGCCCTGTCCCTTTGTGACATTGTTCCCTGGCCACCAGTGGAACCCAAGGGCTCCTCCTCCAAGGGTCTGGCCAGCCTGAATGTGGTCAGGTGGGCGCTGGCTTGTGGCCCTCTCTCCATGGAGGAGGGTGGGGAGGGCATGGAGAGCAGCCCTGAAGATGATACCCCGCCAGTGGTGGGGCTGCATTCTCATGGGGCAGGAGGGGAAGGGGGAGGCAAGAGGAAGGGGAAGGCTGCAGGGGGCCTGTCCAGCTGGGGAGCCTATGGGAGGAATGGGCGCCCCTCCCAGGAAGCACGAGTGCTCAGGTTTGGCATCTGCCTTTTGCCGCCCTCAAAGAGAGGACAGCTCTTGACAACTTACTCATTCTTTGGGCTTTTTGTTGTTTTTTGTTTTAAGGACAGGTGCAGGCAGGAATGAGGCAAGTAGGCAGGCAGGCAGGAGGAGAGAGGAGGAAGGCTCGTCTCTGATTTTCATTCATTCGGGCTCCTTTTCTCACAGCTGAAGCATGTTGTCGTAAGCGTGTCGGTGGTCATTCCCTGGACCGTGTGGATGGATGTTTTTCTAGAGTTGAGTTGCTCGGTCGGAAAGCATGAGGATATCAACTTCACAAGTATTCAACTTTTTGAACTGTTTTCCAAAGTAGAACTGCAGAAATATAGGAAGGAGTCTTCTCCAGCACTTGGTATTGTTGGGCTTGTTAAGTTTTGTTAAACAAGCGAGTAGAGCTCTCACGAGGATCGGGATTTGCATTTCCGTCTTTAAAAGAGGGCGACCATCCCCTGTGTCTCTGGATCACAGGACTTCCTCTCCTGGAAATGCTCATTCAGATCTTTGTCCATTTTATATTGTCTTTTTGTTACTGATGGATGGGATTCTTTACATATTTATCTTTTTTTTCAGTAATATGTTTTACAAATACATTCTCTCACTGGTGACTTGTTGGGGCTTTTTGTGTGTGTGTTTACTTGTTTTTATTTTAAGATTTTCATTTTTAAATAATCAAATTTACAGTTTCATAATTTTCTCATGATCATAAAATAGCATAACTTTGTGTCCCAGTTAAGAAATCCCTCTTCATCTGAAAGTCAAATGGATCATCCTGTTATTTCCTACTGAAAGTTTTCTTCTTGAAATTTAAGTTCTTAACAGGGCCGGAATTTTTCTTGTGTTATGAAACAGTTAATTTTCTTAATTTACTGATCTGCCTTACTCCTCTCATATTCAAAACTTCCTTTGCACAGATCTCTTTCTGGGCTTTGTATTTAGATATTCCTTCATGGAGACTACTTCTCTTTAATGAAAATAATTTTATAATAAATGTTAACATTTGGCAGAACAAACCATGCCTCCTAATTATTCATTATAACTGTATTAGATTTGCATGGTCTGTGTGTTTCCTCCTAATTTTAGAATCATCTTGACACATTTTACATGAAATATCTTTGGATTTTGACTGGAGTTGTCCTGAAGCAACAGATACATATGGGGGAGAACGGAACATTTTCATTCATGACCATGAACAATCTCTCCATTAACTTTTCTTCCTTAACACATTTCTGTAAGTTGTATAATTATTATACACACAGTTCTGGCACATATTTTGAAAGCATTTTTATTGTGGTCAAATATACATAACAAAAAAGACAAGATTCTTAACTTCTTTGTCTTCTAGCTCATTGACAAATAGAGACACTAAGGCCATCTTAAGAGACAACTGACATGGGAAGGACGCTGGAGATGGAGCTGGAGTGGGAGGAAGGGCAGGAGGGAGGGTGGTGTGTGTGTGTGTGTGTGTGTGTGTGTGTGTGTGTGTGTGTGTGGACTATAGAGAGGAAGGAAGATGGGTTCAAGAGTAAAGTGTCCTGGGAAGCTATAATGAACATCATTTTCTCTGAGTAGTGGTAGTGAGCGGATGTACAGAGGAGAGAAGAGAGAAGAGAGGCGTTTTTGAGGTGGAAGTTGTGAGATCTGGTACCGATGAGATGTCGGTAAGGGAGAGGACAGGCCTGAGGACAACTCCTCTGTTGACTCTGTGGGGCAGTGACACTCTCTGACCCTCATCCACATGTGGAGAACTGGAGACCCAAGAAGAAGAGAAAACAAAGGACAGAATCTGTGGAGCACCTACCTGCTAGAGACAGACGACGAAAGAGACAGCAGAAGTGAAAAATGGTGAGAGAGGAACAAGTGAGCGCAGACAGAAGCCGTTCGAGGATTCAAAGGGACAGTTTCCAGAAGAATAAACTCCAGTGGGAACACACTGTTGAGACATGTCCACTTTTGTGTGTTCTCAAGAGGAACTAACATCCCCAACCCTGAAAAACCTCTCTGTTATGGAATTTGAAATTCCTGTCATTGACCAGAACTTTTAAAAAGCTACTGAAGATCCCAGTGGACAGCAGTTACAGGGAGTCAGGACAAATAAAAAATGAAAGCCTACTGTGGCCTACAAATTTCTGCAATGATATACCACTCTCTTCATCTGCAGCTTCCTCACTCTCAAGGAACTAGTCAGACTGGTCCCTTGCAGTCCCCCAAACATCTGGGCCTTTCCTCCTGCCTAGAATGTTCTCACAGGATTCAGCTGACTTGCTCCTTCCCTTGAGACTGAGATGCTGAGGAAAGCAATGGAAAGCAACTTGCTCTGGAGGAGTGACAGAGTTAAATCTGATTTGTCTGAGTTATGAGTGAACACACATTGAAAGATTCCCTTTGACCAGGCTTGGCAGAGACACCAGCACATGGTTTGACGAGGGGCCCGGAGGCGTGAGTGTGGAGGCGACAACTTCCCCAGATCCTCTGCAGAGCAATCTAGAATTACAATATGCCCAAGACTGCCAGCTATAAAGATGGCAGAGTCAAGGAGTTTCTGACCTCCTTTTGCTTGGAAATCACCCAAAACAAGAAGAACGAGAGGCAGAACACAAACTCTTCTGGTAGAAGTAGAAGTGTCCGCAGAGCTGAAGTACAACAGATGAGGAAAGATTGCCAAATGCAGAGGAAATCCAAAAGTTCTGGAAAATGCTGGAACTACAGTCGGTGATGGACCCTGAAGGATAAAATGTATGACTCTTTGTCTGGATCAAGGAGAGGATATTAGGATATGTGAACTGGCTGGGGAACTTCACTAGACTCTGCAGAATGACAGAAGTAATTGGTCAAACACCTAAAAGTGGAAATGACGTGGCTGACATTCTCTGGCTGTGATGTGGCTACACGAGACGCGAACAAGGGCTTTGAGAACACGACCCATCAGACTCTGGGCCACCACTGAAAAGATCTCAGAGAAGAACTCATAATCTTAAGCAATGACTGACATTAAAAGTCAGAAAAGGGAAAGAGAAATGAATTACCCACATGCTCAATAAGTTACCAATGAAACTAAGTAAGTAAACTTTAAAAACTGGAAGGAAATGATTAATATATTTTTAAAGCAGATGAATTATATAACTAAAAATAGAAGCCCTACATAAAGAGACATGTAGATAAGAGAAAAACAGACATTTGTTTTGGGAAAGAAAAAAAAAAGTAGAAAACTAAAAGATAATTAAGAGACAAAAGTACAAAGTATAAAAAAAAACTAGAAAAATCACCAAAGAAACTATCAAAAGAATCATGAGACTATTTTAATCAATTCTATTCAAAGATGTTTAAAACTGAATATGAAATAATGTGTTGTATGAATGAAGACTTGTCTAAGAAACATAAATTACTAAAACTGAACCCCAAAAGACAGGCAACTTAAACAGATCAATTGCTATTGGGAAGCCTAGAAAAAAATGGCACCCATCACAAAAATAGCACAACCAGATGGTTATATGGGGGAGACCTACCAAAAATGTAATGACTAGAAAAGCCACTGTTATTTAAATTGCTGCAGAGTATAGAAAAATAAATGAAGTTTTCAAATTCTGTGAAATCACCACAACGCTGGCATCCAGACCCCAAAAAGATCACATAACAAAAAGAAAACCCAACTGGTCTCATTGATGACTGTTGACAAAAATACCTAACATGAAATGTTAGCAAATAAAATCCAGCAATCAGAGAGCTAATATAACATGATGAATTATGGAGTTCATGCCAAGAGAGAAAGACAGCTCTATATTATAAAACATTATATACAACGAATCATGTCAATCATTTCATGTGAAAAATCATAAGGTAGATGCTGAAAATGGTCAGAATTAAGATTCTTAATCATTATTTAGGTCAAATGCTCAATCTTTGTCAGGGACCAAGAAATTTTCCAGGCATAAGGGACAAGTTGGTTACATGAACGTACATAGAAATAACTAAAGAATTCCTAAACCATAGAGCCAGAGATAGACAAGTCCGTGTGCATAGACATACAGCTCATTCTAAGAGGCAACATCAGAAAAACACTACAAATATTATCGACAAAGTTGGGTACAGGTTAATGATGCTCATCGATGTCAAAATATTTAATATTGATATGGAGGTGCTGGCCAATGCAATCATCTATAAGAATAAAATGAAAAGTATTAAAAATTAGAAAGGAAGAAATAAAATCACCAAGACGTACAAACAATATGACTGTATACCTGCACTGCCTAAAAGGATCACTCCAATAATGACTGGAATGAAAAACAGGTAAGGTAGTTGAATTTATAATAATAATACAAAAACATTACTCCTCTGTACAGATGCAAACTGTTAGAAAACATCACAGAAGAAAGGATACCCACTCTGAAGAGCACAATATATAAAATCTCTAGAAATAAATTTGGATTAAATTGATTCAGATTAACAGGAAATCAGCCAGATGGATGAAGAAAAGTTAAACGGAGGTGAGTATAGAAAAGATGAAGAAATGAATAAGCATACTCTGCTCTTGTATGAGAAGACTGCCAATTCTCCCAAAAGCAATCTCTATATGTAATGCGATAAGAATAAAAATAACAACAGGATTTTTTTTAGAAGTAGACAAACTGAATTTTGAAATGTCTCTTGAGGAACTGGAGACTGGGGCTTTACACAGCACAGCAGAGCAGAACTTCTGAAAAATAACTGGTATTCATTTCTCCCCGATGCTGCCACCCCAGCACCTGTGTCTCTTCCTTGTCCTCTTTCCCTGTCTCTCCCTCTCTCCCTGCCTGCACTCCCCTCCACTCCTGCTAGCTTCCCTATCTCCTCAGGCTGCACCTCCAGCCTTCTCCTTTTCCACTTAAGGGAATTTGACCTGCTTTCAAACACCATCCCTCTCTTCTCCAGCACTCCTGATCTCAAGAAAGGCACAAACCAGGAGCTCTACTGGCTCCTGAGAAGGGAGCCCAGCCTGCAGGAAACACAGGACGGGGAGGGAGAAGGGAGAGCACAAAGCAGAGGAGAACTGCAAATAGTCTCTCTGATCACCATCTATTTAACTACAGCGAAATGAACTTAGCTGGGACAATTTAGTAAGTATCATGCATCAATTCACTTTGCCAATAGTAGTAAGCTCTATACAGATGGGAAGGGAGTAGAGAGATCGTTAGCAGAGATCCCAGCGTCTACAGAAGACTATACAGTCTGCAGAAGTTTTTCTGAAAATGAAGCTCAGAGTTTGTCAAGTATTAGGCCCAAACATTTCAACTGAACTATTTCATTGTCTAAGATTCCACATTAGAAGAAAGGAACTTGGTATTTGTAGATGTGGATACATTTATTTAGCATTCAAGTCCCCACAGAGGAAAGGGGAAGCTAGATGAAAGAGATCTAAGAAGAACCACTGGCAATAGATGCCAAGACCTTTCCTGTGCACATTGATTGGCTGAGTCTGCAGAGAGCTCAGAGGAATCTACCTGATCTAATAGGAAACTTCCAAGTGAGCTATAGGTATAAATTTCACAACCCAAGGACCAAGATGCACACACACAGCAGCTTACTTTTTTTCTGTCTGAACTATGTTACCATCAGCCTTTCTGTTTTTTTCTCAGTACACTTTATTTACATCTTCTCTTTTATCCTTCCTTTCACACTTCCTTGCAAACAGGGTCTAACGAATTGGCCATCTTTAGGTCGATGCCATCTGGAAGTTATTTCCAGTGGGTGACAACCGTAGCCACATTCCGTAACTCCACACGCTTCTGTTTGTCATTGTAGCAGCCAGGATTTGTGGGAACAAATGACGGCAAAACCTCTGTAGCTTATGGGTTTCTTCTGTCACACATACAGCATGTTGAACATGGGTCCTGCTGCTGGCAGTCCTTCAGGAAGCCAGGCTGGTGGAGGCCCCATCTCGAATTCTTCTTGCCCAGATTACAGCAGCAAGAAAAGGCACGCATGGCACCTCACCTATTGGCTCTTAAAGTTTCAACCCAGAAGAAACACGTGTCATTTCCTGGGAAGTCACAGGGGCAGGTCTGTGCACAGCACAGCGGGAACGTGCACTCCTCCCACAGGGAAGGGCGGGGCACTGAAAGCCTTTGAACTTCCTGGTCTCCCATCATCCCCTTCTTCTCACGTGAAAGCTAGACTGAGCCATGCCGGGGGACACTGTGAGGGGCCCCCCAAACGAGCTGGTGTCCTGACCTCATTCGCTCTTGGGTTTCTAACCAGGTGGGAGTAGAGATTGCTGTTCTCACTGAAAACATCTGAGCTCTTTGGAAGGAAGTGAGAGGGAGGCATCATGTGAAAAGTTCAATATTTCAGGCAGAACCTTGTTTCAAAACAGGTCACATTTGGAAGGAGGAAAGAAGCAAACACATTTACTGTGGGCCTGTCTTTCAAACTTTTAAATCAAAATGAGTGAGTCAAGGCTAATATCTTAAAACTATCTTGCCTGCAGGCACAAATATCCATTCTCTTTTCACTTCCTGGAGTCAGATTACAAAAATAATTATGACCCTAGAAGCTTTGCTTTTTTTTATTTAAAAACTCTATAGTCTATTGACTTTGACTCCTTCTCTCATTTTCAGAGTCTGCTCAAAATTAATCTCTGAGACATCATCTCCAACCAGCCTTCCTTCCTGAAACTTCATCTGCTCTACCTACTGCCCCCTGAGTTTGATATATAGTGTGTTCTTAACATCTCAAATTCTTTATTTACAAGTTGCAAAAGAAAAGAAAGATTATTTTTCTCCTCATTAAGCTCACTGAGTTCCAGGGATGTGTGCGCGTGTGCACACACGCACACGCACACACAGGCGCACACGCGTGCACGAATTTAGATAAAGGAGAGCAGGAGAGAGGTAACTGCAATTTAAATGTTTATATCCTGTTGGCAGTAACTGTATCTGGACCCAGTTTCACTGTCCATTGCTCCAAAAAAGGTCAGTACTCAAGAGAAGGGATACAGGTCAAAGGAAAGTCGGTTTATTATCCAGAGGCACCAATCGAGAAAGTGGGAGGCCCCTGCCCTGGCTCAGGTCAACTCCCCTGACTGAATGGGACATAGGCAGGGTCCACGTGCAGAGGCTCATGGCGGGTGGTGGAGTTTTCACAACAGCTCATTATTACAGACAGGTGGCACCAGCAGGGAGCTGCTTGCTTGTGGGTAATTCAAAGGGTTCTCTGGCCTCGGTGAAGAAAATCAGTTTCTCAGGTTTGTTTATCGGCAATTAAATTATATGTTAATTAAATGTCATCAGTTTCTCAGTTTTGCTGGAGGGCTAGGTTTGGGTCCCAGTTTACTGCATGTTACCTGCGTCATATCCCTGACTCACACTGAAGTGATGAAGAAATTTGTGATGAAACTATAGAACGATATAGACTTTGACTATAACTCTAGGCTCCAGAGGTAGGATGAGCTTCAAGTTGAATTGAATCAGAAGTCCCAGGGTCATCAAGAACACAAGAACTTTGCCAGCCTTCCATTCGGCCACCGTTGGGATGGCATCACTCTTGGACTAATGGGAAAACAGCTGCCGTCTCCCGCAGAGGCTCTTTAAAGGTGGGTGAAATCACTCCTGGGAGGCCTGCGGCACACTTCCCCTCACACTTTCGTGGCCGTAATCGTCCATTCCTGAGTCACCCATGATTGAGGGGAAGGAAGACCCATCGTTGACTAAGAAGGGGCGGTAGATACTCAATAGCAAAGTCCACCACATGCACGGCCTCCAAGCCAACTTCGAGTCGTTTCCCCTTTTTGCGCTATAGTTTCCTGATATATGAAACTGGGTGGTTTTTGAGTTGCACTCTGACTCCAAATTTAATGATTCAGGAGTATTTGAGAGAAATGATATGTGATGAAAATAATAATCTCTCTGGCCTTCAAATGTATCATTTGTCCAATAGGATAATACCTACCTTGCTGAGCTGCTGACAGGATGGGTTGAAGTGATGCAATTAAAGTTGTAGTTACTCCACAAATGGCGTAACTGGTGATGGGGATCCTTTTATTTATTATGCAGAGAAAATGCTGATATTCATAAGAAAACCTAAGAGCTAATAAGGAATAAGGAGTTGCATTTTTCAAGAAAGTGAATTAATTCTGAGTTTTTGTTTTGTTTTTGGTAGCCCTTTAACTTAATTCTCTTAAAGTCATCTTTTGAACTGAAAATAGCATCATTTTCAAGACATATTTCCAGAGGGAAATTACATTAAGATTGCTATGCCCTTGTCACCATTAACTGTTATTTGCATCCAAAGAGGAAAACGTATCGTTTAAATTCCAGATGCTGACTGTATAATTTATCTTTCTGTGGGTACAGGCATGTTCCTTATTGCTCAGTTCTGCCCTGTCTGTGTCTCACAAATCACTGGTGCATAAAATTATTACCATTTAAGCAAACGATTTTCAATTGTGTCTTCATGGCATCTGTGGGCTGGGATGCAATGGCCGAGAGTTCAAACAAAACAATCTGCTAGACTCACTGCGCTCTCCAGGGAAGAGTCCTTGCCCCTCTTCTCAGGAGTAGCAGGGAGTGCTTTATTCGAGAGTAGGGAGCAATCACGATCGTTAACTCCTCTGGGGACATACCGTCATCTGCTGCAGGGTCAACGCCTCTAGACAAGGAATAACAGATGCAAATGTCAAATTATATCTGATTGACCAGGAGCAAAATAAGTACACCGCTTCACTCCTTGAAAGATAGTTGACTCATTTAGACTGTGAAAATGTCAGTGTTTTTTGAAAAGCAGAAAACTATGTCTTCTCTGCCAGAGGATTCTATTATCACCTTCACTCAACCCCAGTGGATTTAGATAATTCAGGTCAGGCTTTTGTGGTCAGTACCAGGTCAGTGGTAAAGACCCTGATGGTGAGAAGAGTGAGAGGAAAGACATTTGCTGGAGGCTGGGTTATTAATACAGCCTCCAAAAGACCTGCCAGGGTCTCTGCTTACCCCCAGAACCCAAAGCAACACTTTCCTTCCCTTGTGCTAAACAACTGTAGGACTGAGCATTCTTTTTACCTTCCTTTGAGCAATATTTATGAGTAAGCATACTTTCTCCACTTGGAGCTAAATAACACTGAAACCAGGCAAGAAACTTTCACTCCTTGATCCAGGAAATACTTGGACCTAGGAGATAAAAAGACTGAAGCAATGAAACCATTTACTTTTGAAAATTAACTGCTTACACATCAATACACACACCTCAAGACCCTCAGCTTACATAGCCTGTAAGATTATGCCATAAACCCTGCCCAGTGTGGGTTCTCGGCCTTGTAGGACTCCTTAAAATCATCCCACCCAGTCCTGCACCACTGCTACCCTCCCTGAATGCCCCTTCTAGGATGCTTCGAAGAATTCTCCTGAACCACGGTAAGTCTAAGGCACTTCTCTGTGTTTGATCCACAGGCTTTTCTAGTGTTGTTTCTGAGTTGACAGCTGACCATGCTTTCCTACGGAAATTCCACAGAGATGAACAAAGCATTTCCAATCCTCCTTCCAGATAAGCCCCCATTTCCTGGTCAGCCATGATTACTAGATGCGTATTGGCTTTTACATACAGGGCTCAGTATCAGGGTGTCTCTAACTGCCAAAGACAGAACACGATCCTTCTGGGGAGCTTGGAGCAGGCAGGAGGCCCGAACAACCGAAGGCCGGACACCTCAGCTCTGCTCCCGGTCCCACCCCTGAAGCTCCCACCATGACTGTTCACAACTCATGCACGTACTTTCATGAGTTTGCTTCCCTTTCAAACTGTTGGTGACAAGAAAAGATGTTTGAATGAAAATCCAATGAACAATTCAAAGACTGACAAGGGCCAGGAGAGACCCAGCAGCCTTTGTCACTAACCTTAGTCCTTCCTTGATGCCATTTAAATGCTGCCCAAATGCATGCGATATCGGTTTATTCATGTGGATGCTTATTTCCTGAAATGCCAAGGTTTTGTTACGGACCAAGTGTCCGGCTGTATGCACCCATGAGGGGTGGGGGCTAGTGATCTGTGCAAGAGAGAGTCTGTTTTATTCAGGGGTAGCCATCCAAGAGGAGAGGCTGACTCCATCCCTGAGAGCCATCTATCAATCCCAGGCGAAGACGAGGCTCTTAAGAGGGAGAGTGGAGAGTGGGGGGCTGCATGGAGGAGGCCGAGGGGGCGCAGGAACCCACCATCATGAAGTCACTCCCCATCCTGCCTCAGTGGCCCCGGCAGCTCTGCCTCCATTTGTGATCAAAGCTGTTGGAGAGCTGCGTCTGCAAGAAAGAGTTCAGGGCATCAGGGTTTAACTGTCTCATGACAGGAAGCTTCTGGCCCCACTCGGTGCCATCGAGGACTTGCCACATGACATGCAGAAGTGACTGTCACACCTTTCTTTATGCTGGAGAAGCAACCCACAACTCAAAATTGTCACAGTTTCTTAGGAACAAAATGCAAAATGTCAAAACCTGATCTGAAGACTTGTCCACTCTCTCCTTCTCTAAGCTTGTAACTGGAAGGACAAAGCAATTAAGCAAAAGCAAACAGTCGCAGTATAAAAACCAGCCCACACGGTGTGCTCCTCAAGGCACCGCCCACCCATACCACCAGCACCCCCAAATCCTAGGTGCTTTCTCCCAGCACCCCACCCCCAGGAACTACCGTGAAATTGAAAGAGCTCTGAGCCTGGCCGTGGACCAACGGTGTGAATCTGCACGTTATGTTGCCCCGCTGGGTCTCAGTGTCCTCACTGCCAATAATTTAATTTATAATCCCGACTATCTCATTGGTTGTAAAAAGTATTAAGTTATAATAATAATTGAATGCTACATACAGATTTCTTCCTTCCCTTGAAAATTGGGCAATTCAGGAGCCCAATGCCCACTGGCGTGAGTTTCCAGGTTGACCACAGTCCACACGCAGCCACTGTCTCTGATTCAGCTCCCCTGGTGTCCAGAGGCATTTGAAGTGGTTGCTCTATTCTGAATGAAGCTGTGTTTCAGACATGGAAACTGGGGCCCACAAAGAGATGTAGCGGCAATCAGAGCTAACACAAGAATGCAAGTCCCTGAGACCCAATCCCGAAGTTCCTTCCACCTCACCAAGCCATAGTCAAGAGTAGGCTGGGCCCCATCTTCCTCCTCACGGAGCAGATGCCTCTCTTTTAAAGTGATCTCACAAGAAGTAGTCAGATTCTGCCTGCTTGGGTTCCCTACCTGATTGACTGCCCTTAGTCACTCTGCAAGGCACAGATCTTTTCAGCCCTCTGATTCATCATGATGTATCTCTCCTTCTATGATACTTTACCCCTCCATCCATTCATTTATTCAGTTAAAACTTGTATGTGCCAGTCAGGATGAGGCAGTGATAAGTCCAGGATGACCTTCTCGCAATAAACTACTATAAATGAATGGGAGGGAAAGCACAGGGCACTGGCTATTTTCGAATATTGGACCAGAGGCAGTCTCAGACTGTGATCTCCATAAAAAGATAAACAAATGAGAAACAGCTGATAATTGCCCTATCTGTTTGCCCAGAGGCAGTTTCCTAACCATAGCATTCTTGCTAAGCTAACTTAACATTCTTGCTAAGTTGAGGAGACAGCTGTCAGGAAGGTGGAGAAAAGTAGAATTTTCAGTGCAGTAGATCCAAGAGAAAGCTATACAGAAAAAGAACTACAGAAATACACCGAGCATTATCTTGGGGCTTTTGCCAAATACTAAGCTGGGAAAACATAGGTTTAAGCCCAAGAGGACACACACAGAGAAACTCCGAGAAAGAACAGCGGTGGGGAGCAGAAAGCCGAGCACTCACCAGATACTCGCGGTCTAAGGGGTCTCTGGGGTTCTAGCTCCCGTTGTAGGGAGAGGAGCTGCATCCACAGAATTCAACTGAAACCCCAGAAGGGGTGCTGTGCTTCCATAATGGCATCACTTTGTCCTAGAGCAATGCTGTTCACGGGATGGCAATGTGGCAATGTTTGGACTTATTTTTTATTGTCACTACTGGGAGATGGCTACTTACAGCTAGTGAATACAGGCCAGAAATGCTTTTCAACATCCTCGAATGCATACATACCTCCCCAAACAAAGAATTTATCTGACCAAATGTAAAGAAGGCTGAGGCTGAAAATCGTCGCCCTCAAGCAAAGTTAGACCCATGCCAAAGAAACTTTAAAAATTCTCTCGTCTGCAAGAATTTGCTGCAACAATGTCCAGTATTCTTTAAAGTATACTAAAATCCAGTAATCAACAAAGCAGTATTTATAATATTTGTCGTTCAATCAAAAAATTACCAGACATCTGGGAAAGACACGAAAGCAGTTATTAAGACAGGCACCGTGCTAGACGCTAAGGCTACAGTAGGGGACCCAGAAATAACACTCCGTCCGGTAGGAGCCACAGACACTCACCAATAAATATATGAATAGACACGGAATTGGAAATCACGATAAGCACCACTCACAGAAATCCCCAAAAAACGTGCTAGAGGGGAAAATGACCTGGCAATTTGGGGATAGAGCTGGGATTAAGCCAAAACCTGAAGGATAAACAAGAGTTAGTCAGCTAAAGGCAGAGAGGTTGCATGTAGTGTTTGAGGTAGGAAATGGCTTAGTAGGTTTAAGAAACCATAAGACCAGTATTAAGGAGGAGAGGGAGCAAATGGGTGACAAGCACACGTGCACAAAGTAGGTAGGGTCTAGCGCCCCCTGGTGGCTTAGCGGCCTAGTACACCTGGAAGCAGTGCCACGCACAACCCAAGGACCCAGGTTTAGGACACAGGGCGCCCAGGACCCAGGGGAACAACCAAGATAAACAACGAAATAAAATAAAGTACTTCTTCCTCTTCTCTGTTCCTGCCTTCCTGCCTCCTCGCCTTCATTCCTGTCTGCATCTTTCCTTGAAAAATTCAGGATCTAGGACTTGCAAGGACTCATAGCCCCTGAAATATGCTTTGGCTTTTCGGCTAGTACACTAGGAAGTCATGGAGATACAGGTTCTCATCCTTGGTTCACATAGAATCCCCTTTAAAAAGTAGTGATGTCTGTGTCCCACGCACAGAAATTCTGACTTCATTACAGTGAAGTGTGGCCTGGAGTATTTGGAATTTTTCTAATGCTCCAGGAGGTCATTCAGAAAGGCTGCTGGGGCTCAAAATCACTGTATTTGGGGGGATTTAAACAGAGGAATGACATTGTTTTCTTTTTAAAGTTCTATAACACTATGTCTGAACTAATTATAAACTTGGTTTTCATGTTCCCCTCCTTCCAGAAAGTGAGCTCCTTATCTGAAACTCTGGGTACAAATGACATCTGAAGGGTAGTGAATTTCATTACTAAGAACAAAGACACCTACGGGATCCAGAGAAATGTGCCAGGTCTTTCCTTCAAGTCGCAGACATCTGTTGTGGTACCAGTTGAGTGCATCTGGAATAGGAGCGAATAGACTAGTATAGAATCGAATGCCAAGCGGCTCACAGTCATCTCATCTACCCACAAGCATGGTGGGTGAAGTTGGCATCCAGTTCGCTGCACGCGTCAATCCACCAGGCCTCACTCTTCTTTCAGGCGAAGAAGCCCATGGACCCACCATCTCTGAACTCTTCCCATGGATCCCTGTCTCTTAACCCTCTTCCCCATCTCCAGGCTCAGAGGGATTTAATCTTCCCTTTTCTCCATTGTTAGCTCAGGTTTCTATCATCCAAGGACACAGAACTTTTAGTCTGCTTAGGTGGACCCAAGAGGGAGAGGGTCAATGAAGGAAGGCAGGCATCTCTGATTCAAGAGCCGGGGTCCTCAAAATTCAGTCCCCAGATCAAAAGCATCAGCATCACCTGGGAAATTAGGAATGCAAATCTTTGACCACCAACACAAGACCTACTGAATCAGAAATTCTAGGGGTAGAGAACAAAACTATGTCTTAACAAATTGTCCAAGTGATTCTGATTTCACACACAGGGGTTCAGAACCCCTGTTCAAAGCAATCATATCAGCCCATCAAAAGTCATTACTTCTACCACCATGCCTACGAGTTACTATGCTACGAGAATCTCTGTATTCGCTCAGCGTTGAGTTGGACTATAAAAGGTCCCTTTCGGATATATTATTCTGGATTATGGATAACTGAAAACAAGCATAGCTATGTAACACAATGATAGGGACTAAACTGGAAGGAAAAAATTAGTGTCCTGTTATATACCATGTAATAAGGCAAAAAGACGCCATGAGCAAAGGCTCTTAGTACCAAAGCAAACTAATCCTCCATGAAGGTGCCACGCTATTAACCCTTGCTCATCCTGAAGTAGCTTCTCTGTCACTAAATATCATGTTCTAAAAATAAGAAGTCTCACATGCATATGGTAGATTCAATACTCAGAGAAAGCATCGAACAATAGCATTGTTATTATCAGGCTCTTAGACACAGGCCAGATAGCTGAAGTGGTCTATCTTATGGTATATAGTTATAATTACATTTTTATTTCCTCATTATCGCAAAAATTTGTTAAGAAAAAAAGTGCAGTGAGTATGTGTATCTCGCAGAGGCTGGTCTCATCTTGTCATTTTTAACAGATGCTTCAGTTCCAACAGGTTGGATTTGGAGAACCAATCTGAGCACCAAGAAGGCCAACAATTCCTGACTGCTTCTTCTGATTCCAAGGTTAAACAGATAAGGATTGGTGTTTAAATAGTTCTCGCCTGGCAAGAGGCCAGAAATTCAAGGCCACACCACTGCACGGTTGGATCTTTAATGAAAACATATGGTCTTCACCACAGGTGTCCCACGTCCTCACTTTCCAGGAGCAAAGATGAGAAAATAATTCTAGCAAAGACACCACTGGTTTGCTTCTTATGACCAACCTAGAATTAGAGTGTGTGTGTGTGTGTGTGTGTGTGTGTGTGTGTGTGTGTGTGTGTGAGAGAGAGAGAGAGAGAGAGAGAGAGCGAGAGAGCGCAGACCTTAGCCAAGTCCTTGGCAGTTTTAATTTAGGAAAAGCAAAAAAAACACACTTTAAGAATTCAAGAGTGTTTGCTCATTTTGTCATTCAATCAAACATTGCAGTATGAGGAGGAAGGCAAAAGGAGAACTCACTTCTTGTGTGGGCTAAGATGGCCTTCCCTTTTTATAATGTTGGGCTCCGTCCTTGTTCTACACTTGTCTGCTTGAGAAATTCTCCATGATTTTCAGGTCTCTTGGATTAACAGGTACAGTCCACCATCATGGGTCTGCCTGCTACTTCACAGGTTGCATGCCTTATTAGTATTTTAAATCTCCACCCCTGGGCATGACTTTTACTATGAAAATGAAGTCAAGTTTACTCTGGGCATAAAGTCAGCAGATGAGAGCAGGTTTCCCTGGTTTTGAGATAAGAGGAAGTTAAAGTTAGCAGAAATGCCACAAGTCTTACGCTGCCTTAAGCTGATTGGTCCTGATGTTTTATTAAGTTGACTTGACTGTCTGGTGATGTTGGTTTGTGGCTGTTACCTTGGTAATAGTTATTAAGGGTTAGTGTATTTGGTGCTTCCTGGGCCAATGTTAGGACCGTGGCCTTGCTAGTATTCTGTTCCTGTTCTGTCCCTGTCTCAAATGTGCATGTAATGGAGTTTAAGATTAGTATATATCTCTCTATATATACAAATAAAATGTCATATACCTATATATCCTAAGATACCATTTATAGCTAGGCATATAAAATACATGACTTGTTTTATACTATTAAATATTCTTCGTAAGTGTAAGTTTTGATAAAGAAAAGATATCCCATCCTATGATATATTATAATGTCTTGAGTCATTCCTATTATTGGACAGTTAAGCTATGTTTAATTCTTTCATAATCATAAATAATACAGCAATAGACATCACTGCACATAAATCTGTGTCCACATATTTGATTATTTTCTTAGGATAAAATGCTATAGAATAAATAATTGGGTCAAAAGAAAAAAGCATTTTAGAAGCCTTTGGTACTCAGTGCCAAAATGTTCTCCAGAAAGTTTAATTTTCCTGCTACAAGGAGTTAAGAGTATTATTCTTAATCTCATACAAAAAAACTGGGCAAAAAACAGTGAATTGAACATCAAAACAGTAGAGCAGTGCCACTCAATCTGGGCAATTTCACCACCAGGGGACTTTTGCTGCCTGGAGACATTTTGGTTGTCCCAACTACCAGATGTTGTTAATAACTAATAGGTAGAGGCCAGGGATGTGCTAAATATCCTACAATGCATCATCCACCTCCTGCAAGTAAGAATCACCCATCCCAAAGTACGCATGATGCCAAAAATTGAGGAACCCTACACTGAAGGTCATGCCTTTAAAACTCATGTTCATTTTCCAGGAAGTCCTAGTGCATGACAGAACAAAAAATATGAATACGATACCTAATTGGTGACAGAGGATTAGCAATACAGTTAGTATTTGAGAACACATATTTGCACATTTAAAAATAAAACAGAATTCACTAGAAAAAATCAACCTAGAGAATATTACCTTGTTCTTCCAGTAAAGAACTAACTAGTCACTAGGTAAACCTGACCATACTTGGATTCACATATTTATTGAGTTAGTTATGAGATCTCTGTTTTAGGTATTAGAAATAAAACAGTAAATCAGAAAGTATATTTTGACTCATGGGACTTACATACATGTGTGAAAAATAACACAAAGCATATAAACAAGTAAGTATACAACATATTTGTTGGACTGCACAGAAGAAAATTATAGCAAGATTAACAGCAAGAAAGCGAAGCATGGAAGGAAAAGGATTCCTATATAATATAGGAGCAAAAGAGCAAGATCCTAGAACTGTGCTATGAAGATAGCAGCTTTTGCTCGAGTTCAAAGTCATTGGAAAATGTTAAAGAGAAATAACATGTTTTCTAAAGACAATCATGGCTAGTGTGTTGAGGATAACCCATCACGGGTAAAGGATGGATGCAGGTTAACAGAGAAAAAAAGGAATAACCGGAGAGTTCAGGTAACAATCTGTAGGTCATTGTAAGGATTTGGAATTTTACTCCAAGAGGGGCTGGAAGACATCCAGAGAATTATGAGCAAAAGAGTAAAATGTTCGAACTCAAATTTTAAAAGCAGCACTCTGGTTGATGTGTGGAAAACACAATTGTGTGTGGGAATGAGAGGCAGAAACAATAGAAGGGGAAATCCGTCAATGCCTGCAGGAAAATCCTCACTCCTCCCCCCATCACCATTTGCCCAACTCCTTCTTAGATGGTTGGAATAGGCCAGGGAACAACTTTGTTTTTCTTTCTCTTGGTAAGCAAACGTTAGTAGAAAGCCTTTCAAGACAAGTTGGAGATTTTCCTCTTTGATTCACTTAGCTGCACTTGGAAGATTTTTTGCACATAGGAGGAGTTACTTGACTGTGGGATTTCAGAGAAGATTCATCACACGGTCAGCTGCCACATTCCAAAGCCTTCCCTCACCACTCCAGGGATGATTTGTTAGCCTGGCTGACCAGAGCAATCTATACCTGAAGCTTTTTAAAGAAGCACAAACTTGGATGTGCTCCCATTTCTCCTTGGTTCCTTTCTCTTGAATCCTTTTCAACAGGGGCAGGTTCTGTTCATTAATGTCTGATCCCGATAGGTCACCCAGAAGAAAGGAGCTATATTCTCCTCCAGGTAGGCACCTTGACATGACTCAGAGGTTTGAGGTTTCTGAAATAAGGAGAGAAGCCAAACTACAAAAGGATTCATCCATTTGATTCAAAGAACATGGGGACCCATGACCAAGCTGAGAAGAAAATTCTTTAATGATCCTTTTCAAGGACTTGAGCTTTTCTAACAGTCAGCTCTGAGAAATGAAGACCAAGCTTATCCTTGGACTATATTACATCTATTTATTTAGCGTTTCTCATCTTTATGAGGGCTTATTTGTTTGGCAGTGATTGGCAAAGTTTTATGAACAAACAAGATGTTGTCACAACTTACAACAAGGAACAGTGGGGATTTCCACAGGAACACAGTGAGATGAGGGACATACTTAACCACACGCCAGGGAAGCAGCTACTGGAGGAAGGGACCTGAGTTCAGGACATGTCCCAGACTTGGAGGGAGGTACTGAGTCTAGGGAGGAGAGTTCGGAGGCAGTAGGTACCCAAGTAGACATTCAGTCAATATGGAAAGTAGATGAAAAGTTTGGCTTTGAAGAAACCCATGTCATCCAGGTCTCATACCCAGGGAGCCTCAGTTTCTAAATCTGGTTGTAAACAATGCATTTTCAAAAGCAGTCATTACTGAGGCACAAAACAGTATAGTTCTTACAAGAAGAAAGTTTCAGATACAATGAAGTTTCTCAATCACTTTTCATTGAACTAAAGTGTTTGTGGATGGATAGATGGATGGATGGGTGGTTGAAGGGATGGAAAGTCCTAGGTAAAGCAACCAAATGGAAGAGCAGAGGTTACTGACTTGCTTCTTTCATTGTTTTACCTCTGAGTAAATATGAACATCAGTGTACTTGTTTTGACTTTCTGGAAAGACCAACTGATCTGGTTTGGAGTCTAGCCTTATCATTCTATTCAATACAACCACATCATCAAACAAAAACTACCTCTCAAGGGCTTCTTTTACTCACGTTATAGTATGGTATGCTTTTCTTTTTATGTTTTTATATTCACTGGTAGTGATTTACAGAAGAAAGATGCAGAAGGAATTCTAAAACCATGGGGAAGATGCTAAACCCACAGAATTACTAGGAAGGCTGGGGATTAAAGGTACTAGAATGAAAATAGGAGGGAGAGGAGAGTCAGGTGACAGTTTTTCATCTTCCTTACAAAGCAGATCAGATCCATGGGTTTTCTCCCAGTCACTTCTACCTGCCCCTTCTTCTAAACCCAGCGCCACTCTGTCAAAGGCAGAAGGGTGAAGATGGCTCTGGTCGGAGGGTCATTTTAAAAGGTGTGCTGACACTCATTTGCTAGTTCCTGTTCTCAATTTTTCTCCACATTTTCAGTGATCTTGAGCCAAATGGGCTACATACTGTGTCCTGAACAAGCCCCCTAATCCCTGCCCACTTGTCGTTGTCTATGTGTTGTGTCAGCCTGACAAGACCTTCTCTTTTTGGAAACGACTGTCCTTAAAGCTGTCCTTTAAAGGTGTCCCTCCACCTCCTTGTGCTTAGACCTCCTGGAGGATCATACGTGGCCTTTCTTTGGGGTCCGATCTAATCTGAGACTCAACTCTGTTATTTCTGGTATGAGGACGCCACCTGCATTGCCTCTCACAAAGCTGCTGAAATGAGTGTCGCGTGTGAAAACACTAGGCAAACTGGACGGAGAATGAAGCCGAGGGCTATTCAAGAAACCGCTCTGCCTAAACCATGGACAGATAAGGACTTCTCAAAGCCATAAATTCTGTAAAGAAGATCACGTTCCCCCAATGTATCAAAAACCAAACTACAAAAGCAATATTTAAGCAAAACTTATGTTGTAAGTGTGACTAAAGTTGGAATGTGACTGCTTCAATACTTGATCTTTCCGAAAAGTCAAACTCTGTTTTCGTTTTGCCTTTTCTGTTTGTTTCCCGTCTCAGCTCTGCTGCCTTCCTGTGCCATTGGGTGGAACATTTGCCATCTAGCAGCATGGGCGTTTCTGGACATCTCTGTCTTCACTTCTGCATAACCAGCGCTCAATAAATGTGTGTTAATTAAATTCCACCTCTGGACACTTCCTAGAAATTTGTCTTCTGTGTTAGCAGGAAAACTCCACCAATAGGCCATAAATGGCTCTGGAGAACGGTAGCTGAATCACTCTGTAGGAAATTATTAAAAGCAAAATATGTGTTTCGTTCAAAGCTGAAAACAAAGGGAAATACAAAGAAAATGAAATAAGCAAAATGTTTATGAGAAGGTGGTGGGAGGGAGGTAGCAAAAAGGGGGAGTAAATGAAGGAGAGTTGGGAGACAGGTAGGGGAATAAGAAGCTCTTACTCAAGTGCTTGAAAATGCCAGGTGTAAGAGTCACAGACTTAACTTAAGGTGCAATGGCCTGAGACATATTATACCCAACCACCACCCAGAGTCAAGCTCTAGTGAGCTCTGCATGTAGCCCCACGTCCATGCCTGCCCCCAACTTGTGTGCAGGTTCCTTCATGCCACTCACACTGATGCTCATTCCCAGAAGGCAGATCAGGACTCAGCACTTTCGTGGGTATATTCTGTCCCAGAAATCCATGCTATTTTGTGTTCTATGGAGACACACATGCAGAGGCTCAGTGCCCTAATTTCTTTCATTTTTTTTCTCCTACTTTCTTTCAATTTCCTCTTGCCTCTGGTCCTCCATCATCAGCATTTTATCTGCCTAATATGGTCCTTTTTCACCATTTTTTCTCTGTGCTGTCCAGGTTTTCTGCAAAATGCATTCTCCCGGGGAGGTTACATACTCCAGAAGCTCATACTCAGCAGTCACGCACTTCCCAGGGCTACTGTGAAAAGAATAAATGCATTGGTTAAAATAAAATGTGAAACAACTTCCAACCCAAGCATTAGATTCGAAGGAAAAAACTTAAAAGCTTTGCTGTACTTATGATAGCCCTTCATTTGCACATTGTTTGATTTCTATTTGGGGCAGACATGACTGAGTACAGTGCTTAGTTCCAGCAGAGAAGCCTCTGCTCTCTACCAGCTGTGGGCCTGGGGAAGCCACTCCCCATCCTTAAGCGTTAGTTTCTTCTTCTGTAAAATGGGAATAACAATGACATGATAGGAAAAATCACAGCCTAGTGGCGGGCCATTTTCAACTTCTTGCACAACTTCTGATGTTTTCCTTCACATCCCGAATAAACTACTTGTTCTTGAGTCCTTGTCTCAAGATCTACTCCTGGTGTGGAGAAAGGCAGACATGGACAAGACACCTTGCAGTGACTGTCTTTGATCAGACAGCAGCCATGAGCATGCTTTCTCCTTGTTTCAGGGTAGGGAAAGTAGACATTGCACAATCTGGTCCTAGGCTCAGGTCTTATGTGTGATCTTTCAGACCCAACAACAGACATTTGCAAGGGCTTTATCTGGTGGTCTCATGGGAGAAAGCTGTCCCACCATGCACACATCAGACCGAAAGCACCAACTGCAGGAAGTGGCTGTCAAGGACACGGTGGTCAGCTCTCACACATGTAGGAGTCTCCATGGAGACGTCCTTACTGGAGTTCTTGAACCAAGGCCTTTCTCAGGCACCTCTGCCATGACCCTTATCTGGTGGGCCCTGAAGACACGTTTCTGATCAATACGCAGTATGATTCCACTCCTACCCCTTCTCCCTCTTCTCTCTGAGCCTCCAGCTTCATGAAACAGCAGGAGCCTTTCACTCAGGACTCCCCCAGCCATAAGACGATCCTCAAATCTGATCTGAGCCCTCCTTACCCTTGGCCAGTAACACTGTTCAGAAACGAAACGCTGGGGGACCTGATGCTTCTTCCTGCTTAGCCTCTTGTTCACACTATCACAATAAGTGATTCTAACTGATGGTTATTTACATTTGGGTTTGTTGTTTTCATTGACCACTTCAACACTGAGGACAGGTATTTCCATCTCAACTCTTAAAAGACATGATTTACCTACAAAAGGTCATATTGAAACTCTCAGGGGCCTGACAAATGTAGGTCTCTTTATGTTCGGCTGTCCCAGAGGTCAACGGGCATGGCCTTAAGGTCTTCCGGAAAGAGAAATAGATGCCAACCACACCTCCTGGGGACCTGAAGTTACGGAAAGCTGTCAGGACAGGTGATGGTGGTCCTGGTCCTCAGTACCTCAAGGCAGAACTTCATAGGACTGCAAGAGTCTCAGCATCCCAAATGGTGATTCAAGCTCAAACAACAATCAGGAGAGTTTTGTTATGTTTGTTTGTTCTTTATAGTTTTAATGAAAGAAGATCACATCATAACATTAAATAGGTTTAAGGTATACATAATCATAAATCAACATCTTTATATAATACATTAAATTTCTTATGAACTGAGTGAAAATTGGTGCAGCCCTATGGAAAACTGTGAAGATTCCTCCAACAGTTTGAAGAAGGAAATCCTGTATGATCCCTCCATCCCACTTCTGGGTATTTACCCAAAAGATATAAAAACACTCATCCACAGAGATGTATGCATCCCCATGTTTATTGCAGCCCTATTCACAAAAGCTAAAAACTGGAAATGGCCTAAGTACCCAACATCAGATGAATGGATGAAGAAGATGTGGTGCATATACACAATGGAATACTACACATCCCTTAGAAGAGATGACACCCTGTAATTTGAATCAGCATGGAGGGAACTAGAGGGGATGATGCTAAGTGAAACAAGTCAAAAAAAAGAGATACCAGATGACATCACTCATAGTGGAATGTGAATAGAGAAAACAAAGGGACAGATGATGCAAAACCAACCCTTGAACATTTGCAATAGAACTGAGATGACCAACAGGGAATGGGACAAAGTGGTGGCAGAGCCCACTGGATGATGGTGAAGAACACTCTGATTTGGTGGAGGGGAGGCTGTGTTGACGTAGGTCTGAGGAACGGGGAAACTGCACATATGGGGAACCCACACATCAGTTTATTTTAATGTGTAAAACAAAGTTACTGCAATAAAATACTAAAAAAGTTTTAAAAAATCCCACCAGCAGTCCATTTCTATCCTTCACTATATAATTGACCCCCTTTACCTGATTTACCCACCACGCCCTTTCCTTCTGGTTACTTCTAATGTGATTCTATAGACTAAAAATCTATTTTTGCTTATTTTGGTTCATTTGTTCGGTTCTCTGTAGACCATGTATGAGTGAGATCAGACAATGTTTGTCTTTCCTCATCAGACATCTCACTGAGCAAGAGTCAACGGAAGCAGAGGAGAAGAGTCTTGAGAGAGGATGAATCTAAGACAGCACATCACCAGCACGGTCCGTCCCTCAGGACCCAGCTACAAGTACAGTGGCAGCTCTGGAGAGCAATGGCTGAGTGATCCAGAGGACGGAGACCTGCAGCCTCGGGGCTCTGGCAGTCTGCACTCACTAGGCAGTTTGACTGAGTGGACTCCATCCCAGCTGCAGGCCGCCATGTCTGCGTCATGTCACACATGGCAAGTGTGACACAGTGAAATGAAGGTGCTGCTGGGCTGATACAACTTCTGATTCTGTGTGTATAGGTTGTGTGCAAGCGTGCACATTGGGTCACAGCGCATGTCTTCCGTTTCATCATCAAACGTGGGATGTGAAGCAAGCTTGCTGATTCTAAAGGCTGCGAACGCCCTTTCCATTCTGCACCCTACTTTCCAGGACAAGCAACACTGGTGACTGAGTCTTAGGACACAGCTGTGTTTGACCCATACCTATAAGATCTGAGTTGGAGTTTGTATTATCTATTTAGTTTTCTGCTTCGCAAGAGTCATATATCTTTATCAGATAGAGTTGATAGAAAGCAAAAATATGATAAAAGCAATTGATAATCTCACTATGCACTAATAACCATGGTGGTCATTTTTGTGAGATTATTTTGAATATCTTTTTTACATAAAATTTAGGATCACAGAATAGATAATTCTGTGTGTGTGTGCGTGCATGTGTATCATTCTGTGTGTGAGTAGAGTATTGTAATATGCTGTACCAGAATCCCAGCAGGAGCAGAAGGTATCCTTCTATAAAATAAATTAAGAAGAGATCAATGCAGGGCCATTAACATGGTTATGGGCAGAAGTTCAGGAAACCAGAAGAGGCATGTTTAATGTGAGCAGGAAGGGAAAGGGCCTGAAGGGAAAGGATACAGTGGAAATATCAGAACCCAAATGGACAAAGGGCTAATTGGAGAGGCTCCCCACTAGGACCTGAGCCAACAACAGGGATGAAGTCTTCACCTCACTTTCTCCTTTCCTTCCATCTCCTCCCATGCTCCCCAATGATCAAGCCCAACTGGAACCACAAAGGCCAAGGGCCCAGTGGTCTAGACCAGAGGGTAGCAAACACACTCTCTAAAGAATCAGAGAACAAGTCTTTTAGGCTTTGTGAGCCATATGGTCTTGGTCACAATACTCAGACCTACAGGTCCAGCATAAAAGCAGCCACAGACATTATGTAAACAAAAGGATGTTGCTGGCTTTGACTCACAGGCCAATCCTGGGAATAGGTCAAATGGTCCAGTTCCCAGGCCCCAGAGCAAGATAGAGAACAGAGAGAAGAGTTTAGAGTGGTTAAGGACACAGCTAGCAACCTGCTTTATGGTTTAAGATGTTGTAAATATTGTTCAAAAGTTTTGTTATTAACCTGTGGTAAGGTAACTTTATTGAAACAGTTAACAATCTAGGCAAATACAGTTCAGCAAACATCACAGAAATAGTCAATTTTAGACACATTGAGTTAGAAACTTACTGATCCTTTCTTTTCATTTATTTTACTTATTTATTTGTACTTCATAATGTCACACAAAGATTTTAAGGAATTTTAAATATGCAATAGGACTTGAAATTAAATTTGACATAAACGAATGAACTTGTAGGAATTTACCCTGTAGCTATAATCATTTATCTGCATAGCACTTTACATATTCAATAAGAGTCAAATTAAATTAAAAATAAATGAATAAACTTGTAGGAATTTACCCTGTAGATATAAGCATGTATATACAAAAGACATATACAAAGGATATTCATTTCAGTATTGCTCTTACTAGTAAAAAAAAGGGGTGTTATTTAAATGATTTACATTAATTGAGATATAGTTAAATAAATTAAAACATATCCCCAGAATGGACACTTGATAGCTATTATAAAGAAACTCTACAAAAAATGAATTTGAAATAATCTCCAAGATGTGATGTTTAATGAAAAACAAAATATAGACTAGAGAATGGTATCAGTTGTAATAGAAATATATTTATGACTGTGTATATATGAATATATATACATATATTCATATATACACAGACATATATACATATATGTATGTATACATGTGTAACAGTGTGTATGCGGAACATAGCAGGTCGATAGAAAGGAGATCTATTCACATATATACATATATAATATATGTTTATGTATCCATTTTGCTTCTTTAAGACGTTGTGAGTGTATAGATGGACAAGGAATTGGAAATCATGACTGTCCCAGGAAGGAGAATGATGTGACTAGGGGACAGAATAGCAGGGAATTTATTTTCGCCTGTAAATACTTTGTGTACATTTTTATTTTGTACTATTTACATATGTTACTTATCCAAAATGACTCATGTATTCATGTACATTTAAAAAGTAGCTGAGAAGAGAGCACGAGCTGGTATCGGTGCGCTGTGTGTGCAGCGGCGTACAGTCTCTGGTTTGTATTAACGCTCCTGTTCACTCTCCAGTCTGAGGAACCTCCATCACCCCGACATTGCCGAGCATCACACTGATCCCTGCATTGATGATTTGGCTCCTATTGAAATGGAAAACTAAAAGAACTTTCTATTCAAGAAACACCTTAGTAGACATGGAAGTGTCAGAGAATGAAAGATAAACTCCACCGAACCAGCAGCTTCGCTCTCAGTGACGGTCATATGGCAGCAGTCACCTGCAGCACGGTGCCTATTTCCTTTCAACTGGAGGGCAAACAGCTGTACGTTATACAACCTGCCACAAAGAAGAAAGCACCATTACTGTTGGAACTCTTTGGATTTTTGAGGCAATATAATCCACATACTACATGTATAAAGTAACAAAGTTGCCAACATCTACAGGGACCCACAGCAAAAGAGGACGATGTCATAAATCCAGACAGCAATGTAAACTGTATTGCTAGTTGGACCTCATGGTCCAGCAGTTATATTGGACCCAGGTGCTGGGAAAATGGGGATGCATCATGGAACTTCTGGTAAACCCCAAGAGGAGACTTAGAGGGAAAACCCATAGAATTTAGAGTAATGGATAGCTTCCACGAACGATTCTGACTTTGACAAACAGCTCTTGGTTCCCTACTGCTCCCAAGCAGAGACTAAACATCTAACCCAGTGGTGTCAAGTGATCACATTGCTTAGTTCCCTGCTATGAATGTCTGATCATTATCTGACCCACCAACCATATGAGGCTTGTATAGCAGTGATCTATCCAATATAGGCTCAAGCAGGTCCTGAAAGCACACTGCATTGACTTATCACTCTTGATGCATTATATATTCCTCAATCCAGAAGCACATCTCATGGACAACTTTTTCAAAACCTTGAATTTAACTAAAGACTTGCAACCATCCAAGAAAAAATGCTGAATCTTGATAAGAATAGCCAGTTTGGTGGCATTTAAACTTGCCTTATTCCCATGCCCACCCTCCCCAGCACCACAGTAACCTTGAAAATCACAGTTCAGTTATCAGAGTAACACTAGCAGCCTCACAGGAGAAGGCAAACCAGCATGGAGCTCCCCAAAATCACTACTGCAGGGCATTCTGATTTCTCAACCTCTCTGGCAGCTCCTTAGATACTTTCACCAGCTGGTCTTTATGTGACTGGGCTCAGGGAAATCACTTTGAGTGAACAATTTTTTCCTTCGGGACATTATCAAAAGCAATCAGCAGAAATGATTTAATCTTGTCCTTGTCTGACATGGCAACAACTGGGACAAACAAAAACTTACCAAGAAATGTGATGGTGGACAAGGTGTGTTTTCATCTATTTGAGGAACGCTGAACTTATATATATGGCCTTATATTATCTTGTAAATCAAAGTTACCTCATTAAATATATTTTTTAACTTGCCAAGAAACTTGGAAGAATAGGCAAAGTTCATAAAAATCTTTGACACATTTCTGTGTATCTGAAAAGCTATACATGTGCACAGGGTCCAGCACACGGGGATGGGCATAAGGGCAGAAAGACCCTTGAGAAAGCTCTAGGCTCTCCCCTCTGGCTTACCTTTAGTCTCTAGTCTAAGAGAAAATGAGGGTTAAGGCAAAGTTGTAAACTGCTTGAGCATTGATGAGGTATCCCAAATGTGATTGGAGTTCCTCTGCATAATCAAGGAGACTTATTGGCTCAAAGCATGAATGAAGGTCCTGCAATTATTAATTGACCTCTAAATTAACAGCAGAGACTCAGAGGCCACATATGACAAGAATATAAACTTTGCCATATTAGTTCAGAAAACTCACTCAACAAGTAAATCACATCTGTATAAATAGTAGCAACAAACCCTGGAGAAAAGGATAATTTTATTTACAGAGTTATCATAGAATCTTTAAGATCTCCTGTTTTCAACAAGAGCAGACAAAAAATAAAAGCCACGCGGAGAAACAAGAAAGTGCAGCCCTGCACAGTAGGGGGGAAGGTAATCAATAAAAACTGTCCCCAGGACTTCCTGGCTTGCTAAACTTGAGAGAAACCTTTTAAAACAGCTCCACGGAATAAAAGGAAATCCTATGTAATAAAATGAAGTATAAGAATGATGTATCACCAAAGAATATGAATAAAGAGATAGGAGCATGTTTTTAGAAAAATAACCAAATTAAAACTTTGGATTTAAAAAAGTTCAACAACTGAAACAGATGTTTCACTTGAGGATCTTAAAGGTAGACTTGTGCAGACATAAGAAATAAATAGTGAACATGAAGGCAGGTCAATTAAGATGATTTAGTTTGAGAAACAGAAAAAGTTAGGGTGAAGAAAAATAGGGTCTGAGAGCCCTGTGAGACCAACATATGCATAATGGGAGGCCATTTCAGCACCAGAAGAGAAGCAAGGGGCAGAAAGACTATTTGAAGAAACAATGGTCACAAGCTTTCCAAAGCTGATGAAAATATTCACCTAACCATTCAAGAAAAATCAATGAAATCCAAGTTGGATACTCCAAAAGAGATCCACACCTGGACACAGCATAGCCAAACTTTCAAGAGACCAAGAGCACAGCACTCTGGAATATTATACTGTGTCAAATGGAAATTTGTGTGTAAAATGTACAAAGACTACATTCTGTGGCCAGAAAAAAACCCTAAACTCTCTCTCACACGCACACGAGCAATAGTTTTTTTGTTGTCATTTCTTAGAGACTTAGAATAGTCTGGGGACCTGCATTTGGGAATCTTTGAGATACCAGATTTCCTGGGCCCACAAAAAGTTTTTTAAATGACTTAGGAGAAGAACAACTATTCCTGAAAAACAGATGAGGACAAAATCATTCTTGCTATAAATACAATGAGCCTCTCAGATATGCACATTCTGCTGACCCTCAATATACATAGTTCATTACCTTCTGCCTTACCTGGGCTGTATTTTCTGTGCCACTATTGGTCTCCATCTTCATATGATAGTTCTTTTTGATAAATATCTTGGCTTCCTGATTAAATTCTAAGCCTTTACTAGACAAGAAGTACTTCAACACTTATTTCCACACTTCTGCCTGTCCCACAATAGTTTACACACTTCTACATCTGTCAAGAAGAAACGTGATAAGTTACATGGATCCGTGTCAATTTTCCTTTCATCAAAACACTTCTCAGGGACTCAGAACAACACCAAAATAAATGATAACTGGAAACTGGGTTACGTGTAAGACAATTTAAATAAAATAAATATCTGAAATTATTATAGCAAAACTTTCCAAGCCAGGATCTCAATGCTTCATTTTTGTGTTGAGCCGAGCAATGACCTAAAAGTCCAGGGAATTATTTAAAAGCAGAGAAATTTGGCAAAACTGGAACTGGAACCCAGAGCTGTGTGACTCTCCACATCAAGAATAAATAATTTCTAAATAAATAAGAATAAGGAGATAGTTTTGCACTCTGAAACAAAATATTTAAAATTAGTAATTTAATTTCTTAAGCAATACATAAAAATATTCTTATTTTAAAAAGTATCCCATATAAAGTAAAAGTTCTATTAACCTCAGTCTCTCTTCTCTCCCCAGATACCACTCTGGAGTCTTTTCTATGCATTGGGACACACACACACACACACACACACACACACACACATATATATAAAGTAACAAACTACTACATTGGGCTAATATTAAACATATTATTCTATAATTTAATTTTTTATTGTGTCTTTTGTACGTGTTTTGTCATTTCTTACAGTTTGCCATATTCTTTTTACTGCTACACAGTATACTCTAGTATAGTGATACCATTACTTATAAACCCAAATAAATGCATGTTGTAGATTGTTTCCAGTTTTAATTGTTATTAATAATACTACAATAAATAATCTTATGTCTGCACACATGCAATTTTCACCAGGATAAATTCCTAGAAATTGAATTGCTGGTCAAAGTGTGTCTCTCTCTTTGTCTCTTTGCCTTTGCTCAATTCCTAGTAAAGTAGAGCATGTGTAATGAGCATTTATATAGATAAATAAATATACTTATCTATATAAATATATTTAAATTATAATATATATAAATTATATTTAAATTATAAATGTATACATAAATATATTTATAAATGACCTGTTGGGGGAGTAGTTTGTCTTTTTCTTATTATTGTAAAGTTCTTTGTTTATTCTCAATATTAATGTTTTCCTATTATGTTTTTCAAGTATTTTCTCCCTATTTACAGTTCAGTTATTTACCTTTGTCTTATTAAATAGAGATATTTAAAAAAAAATTATTGAGGTAACATTGAATGATAACATTACACAGATCAAAGATACACATATCATAGATCAATATCTTCATAAAATACATTATGTTTCCCAACAATTCCATTATATCCTTCACCATGTATTTGACCCCTTTTACCCATGTTATATTTTTGTGAACATTTTAGCCAAATTTACCAGTCTTTTCCTTTGACACGTCTTTGTTAACATTCAATAAAAGCACATAACACAGCTTTGGTATTATCTAAGGATAAGGTAGTTCAAAAATATCTTTTTGTTCTTACCCTCGTTTGAATGCCAGTCATGCTAGTTCAGTTATGCAAAATTCAGGACCTATGACTAGAATCAAATGGGCAATATCACATATTCAGAGGTTAATTTAAGCACTGTAATTTTCTGGGTGAGAAGGAATCCATTTATGCTTATTGTCTTCGTGCAGAGAAGCAAACTAGACATGTGCTCTGGTGACACTCCCAACCAGCAAGTCTTCTGGAGATAACTTACTTCCTCTTCTTGTATATTCTGAATCTCTTCTACACCCTCTGTCTCTGGAATCCCAGCAATGCATTGAAAATGGGTTCCCAGCAAATACATCGCCTCTAGAATGTGTGTATGTTTGTGTGTGTGATCAGCCACTTACAATCCAATCAAAAATTTCTTGCTATGGAATGTGCACATCCATGAAACCTGCTCCTTTTGGGCAGCTTTGCCCTTGAAAGACCAAATATACAGACAATGTTCAGACAGCTAATGAAAACAGAACTCTGACCCACAATCTCCACAGCAATTAACTCAGATAGTAGGACTTTGTCAAAGTCTGCCCGCTTCCCAAATTTTTGTACCCAGTGCCAACTCAAGACCAACCAGAGAAAGCCTGCTATGTTACCAAATCAACCCCAGAAGATGTTCTACTTCTGGTCCTTTGGCTCACAGATTCTCCAGGCCAACAACTTTCAGCCAGAGCACTCTTGAAGGTTTCCCTAGTTCTTTGTACCATAAAGCTCTGCCATCCCTGTTTGCCTGGTGATTCTACCAAACACAGGTGGTGGTGGCCAGCTTCCTTGCTAGAGAAAAGTTTGAAAAGAGCCTCAGCTTATCCATTTGGTGGCCTGTTTATTTCCACACCCTCATCATCAAAAGGGAACACGCCTGTCTCATCTTCAGCATCCTCAGGATGCCGCTTAGAGATTCTCTGAAAACCGGGCCTGGTAAGGGCACACCTGTGTTGTGTGCTTCAGTTGATCTTGTCCATCTGCTTTTATGAAAGCTCTAGGTCTTTAACATTTTCTCCTATGCATAGATCTCCATGTCCCTCTATTCCCATCAGAAGCCGCAGTTGAGAGAAACATCAGTTAAACCTGCTACTCAAAGGGAGCCCTGGTCACGTCTGTCGTGAGTAGCTGAAAACTGCTTGCTGTCTCAGTGCTTGCTTTTTGCTTTCAGACTGCTTTTCAGGCCCAGACATTTGTCTCTCTAACTTACTCCTCTAGAATTTGTCTTTTGGTGTCCCCCAGAGTATCTGATGCCATGTCACGGAGCAAACAGATTTCTAAAGCATACAATTTTCAAACAAATCTTGTCTATCTTCTCTTCCTTGAGTTGTTGGATCACACTCAGGAGGAATGACCTTATCAGATCAATAACCAACTTGGGACTGACCTTGTTTATTTTTATCTTGCCTAATTCGCTTTGAAGAGGTCTTATCTGCCCTGCGCCTTCCTCTAAGGGATCTCAATTCCCTAAGTTTCCCTGGCAGGCTTCCTCAGAGCACAGGCAATTCTGGCTTCCCATTTATGATCATTTAACACCTTCCAATTCATAACTCACTATCTTAACTACTTGATCCTGGCTCCTCCGGCCGCATTCTCATCTGTCCAAATATTGCTCATTGTCTCCGCCCTCAACTGGTGCTTACTCCACCATTCTTACTAGGAAATACCTGTTTGCAGTTTTACGGAGCTATCCTTTAATTAGTTCCTGAATCAGGAGTCCCTGGGGGGATTATTCCCGTCTCCTCCAGAGACAGCTGCTTCGCTGACCTTAGAGGGGTTGTAGAGTAATCCCTTCATTAAGAAGGAGGAGCGCCATGGATGAATTTCTTTATCCATTCTTAGATATCTAATCTGGTCTCCAAGATTTTATTTTCTTTCATGTCTGCCTAGACTAGGTGCTAGGATCCTAATCATTCTACTAAAGAAATTTCTCCCTTATTCACCTTCATCAATTATCTTCCAATTATTTTCCCTTTCCTTTTACTTGTTCCTGTTTTGATAGTAAAATCAATGTACGATTTAAATGATTTCCTGAGGGAACTTGGTCCCTACAAGCAGTGTTATGGATATAGACCTTTGCAATTGCCTTTTCACTTGATACATGATAATTCAGCTACTTTTTTCTCTAATTCAAAACGATGTGCCATCCTTATTGAGTAAAGGCTTCCATGCAAGTTTGTGGAATGATTTTACAACCTGGCTCTCTAAAATCTAAAATAAGGTGCACATAATTGACAAAACAGAACTTCCCATATAAATTCCTATCTCTGATCATGACTGGAATTCAAAAGAAAACAGAAAGAGTAGAGGGTTTCCAACCAACTCAGACTTGCCCTAACTTCATAGACATGCCAGATTTACAGAGAAGACACCTGAGTTCTGTCCCAGGTATGTTCATCTACTGTCTCTCCTTGGAGTCTGGGCTTGTTCCCTAGCCTGGTGGCCCCCATATCTTCTTTGTATTGTGTATACTTACCTCTTAACTGCCCTTGATAAGCACTGATCAAAACCAGAACCATCTAGTTGAGATTTTCCTTCTAGAAACATGGCTCTCCCAAGTGTCCATGCTATATAGTTCCATCCGCATCACAGTCCCTACCCATCCCTGCCTCCTCTCCAGGACAGGCTCTTTACTACTTCATCCTAGCTCTGGATTCCAGCTCTACCATGAGGCAGAATGCCACCAGAGTGGGAGAGGTACCATGACTAAAATGAAACCCTTGTTATTAGACAGTTACACTATGACTACACTATTCGTTCTATATTTTAAAAGAATTCTTTTGCTATGTACGTTATCTATTTTTCATATTATTTTTTTAAATGCACGCCATGAGGATGAGAATTTAGTCTGACTTATACACAGTGTACTTGCACTGAGATAGTTTCTGACTGGTCATCGCTGCTTCAAAAATATTTGTTGGATTAATAAAGGGTTAAAAGCAGAGAGACTGCACTCAGACTATTTGGGCTCGAATCAGGGTGCCACCACGCAAGAGCTGTATGACTTTAGATAAATTAGTGCAGATTTCTAAGCCTCAGTTTCCTCCCCTGCAACGGGATGAGCGTGACGGGGCCAGCGGCACTGTGCAGGTGAAGGGCGCTGGTGGGTGTGAGGAGCTCGGCACACGATGCTGGCGGAGTGAGGGCTGAATCCGGGTGAACCGAATTTTCTCCAACCGCACACTGTGAAGTCCTTCTCAAATGTGCTTCAGCGCACTTTCGACAACACTGCCCAAAACTGTATTGGTATCTCCCCATCACCCTTCTCAGAACTTGCAAAGTAAGGGGTCATCTTCAGTTCCTGCCTATCCCTCGCCCACAATCACGTTAGGCATGAACACGTTGTTCTAATATGTCTCAAATGCACTGTCTTCTCTCAGCTCACTTGTTGATCCATCCCCCAGATCTCCTATTACCGCATCTTGCCGTGTATAATGCACAGCTTTTTTTTTTTTTTAATTTGTTTTTAATGTAGTAATTATTTGACACATTAAAATAATTTCCTATGTATAGGTTCCCTATTTCTTAGATATATGTTGACACCCTGCCCTCCACCACATCACCAAGTTCCTTCTCCATTGTCCAGTGGGCTCCACCACCATGTGCCCCCACCCGCCTTATTCCCTTTTGGTCGCCTCAGTACTGTTGCAGATGTTCCAGGGTTGGTTATGTTTCATTTGTTCCATTGTTTTGCCTGTTCAGGTTCCATGAGGTCATAGTCTCTGCTTTCTTCTTTTGACTTGTTTCACTCAGCATCATCCCCTCTAGATCTATCCATGTTGATGCAAATCACGGGGTTTCATCTCTTCTAAGGGCTGTGTAGTGTTCCATTGCGTATATGGACCACATCTTCTTGACCCATTCATCTGAGGTTGGGCACTTAGGTGATTTCCAGATCTTAGTTATTGTGAATCGGGCTGCAATAAACACGGGGATGCATACATCTCTGTGGATGGTGCTTTTGTATCTTTTGTGTAGATGCCCAGAAGTGGAATGACAGGACCATATGGGATTTCTATCTTCAGTTTTTTGAGGAATCTCCAAACTGTTCTCCGTAGGGGCTGCACCAATTTGCACCCCCACCAACAGTGCAAAAGTGTTCCCTTTTCTCCACATCTCACCAGCTTTTGTTGTTTCCAGACTTTGGGATAATAACCAGTCTCTCAGGTGTAAAGTGTTACCTCATTGTTGTTTTAATTTGCATTTACCTGATAGCCAATGAGTAGGAGGATAACTTCATGAATGCACAGTTTTTTGTTCAAATTTCTGAGGGAAAATCAAGGATGTGCATTATAGATGGGTAGTGCTAATTCTGTATATATATAAATGTTTTCATTATTTTATTTATTATAGCTTGTAGTTATTCTTGTGTTCTGTAATTACTTGTTCCATAAAATGTCTTGTGCCATAATATTCTAAAAATAGATGCCAAAATTCATTTCCAATACAAAAAAAACCAAGTACCTAAAATAAATAAAACTTCAAATTAAAAATTGAAATGAAAGGTATTTTTCCTGAAAGTTTCAGCCAAAAACATGGGTATGCACTATACACGGCACGATACAGTATATGAGACAGTGTAGAAAAGCCATCTCTTGAACAGATGTTGACTTATTAGTCTACTTTCCATCCTAGACAGCCAGTTCTCAAATTCCACTAGTTAATCTTGTTCCTTTTTAAAGAAACTAGCATACTGTCTATAGTCCTAAAAACCCCTCCGAAAATAATCCTAATCAATAAAGGCTCTGTAGTAGATGATGTGGGGGAAATGGCCCCGTGTCCATTATTTACTTTATCATCCCCTGCTTACCTCTATTGTTGAAGCTATAAAAACCCAAAGTTCAGCCTCTCACCTCTCTTACACTATTATCCTATTAGACAAAAGCAGACATCACTGGTGTCAACTCAATCCTTGTTAGGTTCTTTCAACCTGTTAAGAACTGAATGAATGTTTTTGTTCCTACCACCACCAAATTCATATGTTGAAGACCTAAACCTCAGCGTGATGTTGTTAGGAAGTGAGACTTTGAGAGGTAATTAGATCTGATGAGGTCATGAAGGTGAGACCCCCCCCCAGATGGGTTAGTGCCCTTTTAAGAAGAAACACCAGAGAGCTTGCCCTCCCTGTCCCTCTGCCATGTAAGGACACAGCTAGAGGACATCCTCACAAGCCAGGTCCTCATCAGGAACCAAGTCAGCCAACACCAGTTACCAACTGGTGTGCCTGTCCCCCAGGTGTTAAAGCAGCACAGTTGAATGGCTACCGGAGCAACCTCTGCCAGAGAATTGTACTTGGCTGAAGACAGTCACCGAGCCAGGAGTTGCCTAGAAGTTGGTACAAACAAGTGAGGAGGGGGATAATGACAGGTCACTGATTCATAAGGGTTTATTAATTAAATGAAAGCAATCCAGACCCTCACCTCAAGGTGAAGAAGCTCTGTGACACTATGCTCTAAAGCCCCTGTGGATCAAGGCCAGGCTAGACTTGTTCCTGAGAGTTCTGCCTTGCTGGACTCCTTCCCCTTTCCCCATTCTGCTGTTTCTGCTCCCTGAGACTCATTCCTGGACAGCACTGTCTCAATAAGACACATGCATCTGAATCACGGTCTCAGATTCTGCTTTGGGGAACCCCAGCTTAAGAATTCTGCTTACCAATGGCCTACTCGAAGAGCATCCATTCCCGAAATGAGGAGCAGGTTTGCCCATGCCAGCACTACAGTTCTAGAATCAAGCCATCCATGCTCTACGATGACTCACAGCCTCATCGGAGATGCCTTTGTGTCCCTGCATGTTTTTGAGATCCATCAGTTAGAAGCTTCAGTGAAGGTCCCTGTCTGGGAACAGAAACCTTGGGAGCAGAAACTGATGAGAGTCTCATTCCAGCAACGTTTAAATTGTCAGGGATCTCAGAACATAGCTAAGGGATTTTGCGCTCATTTTCTATCCTGTGAAAAAAAATGAGGTAGGAAAATACTTATTTGTCTCATATGTGAGAAAAGTCATCGCTTTGGGTCCGGAAATTTCACCTGTGTAGAAACAACCAAAGGACAAGGAAGACTCCAGATTACTCCAGGAAGTAAGAATTTGGAGCAAACGTGGTGAAATTCTTCAGATATTAATGTCTTAAAAGAATCCCACTTTCTGTTGCAAATAAATGTTCCATTAAGATTAGGTAATTATAGGAAAAATAGCATGTTGGTAAGTGGTATGTGACAAATAGTCCATTTTTTCAAATGTTCATGCTGAGAATCATTTTTATACAAATTAAACATAGATGTGGACAGTGTAAATATTATTGTTTAAAATGTCAGAAACTGACCTGAAACAGAAAAATTGCTAAGTCAGGCAGTGGAGAACGGATAGGAATAAAAAAATAAACAAAATACAAAATCATACTTGTATTTTCACTCATTAGAAGAGGAACTGGAGAAAGTACTTTGTGTAAGTTACCACATTCAATAGCAGGGAGAAGAATTCGGGAGGGAGACATTAAATGCAGCAACCTGAAAAAATAGCACACTATTTTAGGTCCTGGAAGCTTCCTTTGGACCCAAAGTGATGCTAGAAAACAGCCCACCACCTCCTCAATCTTCATGTTCTAGAAAACAAAGAAACATCTCAACGTGAACTTCATAGACACAACTCTTTTCAGTGATCTAAAGAGAGAAAAAGAAAAGAAACGAATTGTGAGTTTAACAAAGCTGTGATTTTTTTTTTTTTTTCTGTGATCTGTTATTTGTGAAACCAAAAGAGTTGGAGATGTCTCATCCTATAGGAAACCACGTGAATATGGTGGTGAAAAACACAACTTCTGGATTATACTGGGGCAAATCCAAGGTCTACTCCTTTTTAATTGTTTGAATTCAAGTTATTTAACCTTTCATAATTCAGTTTCCTCACTTAACACTGAGCATATTACTAATACCCATTTCCTGAGGGAGAGGTCCATCTTCCCATATGGATTACTATGCATCAAGCACTTAGAACAGTGTCTGTCACTTGGCTACTTCTTGGACATCATTATCACGTGAGACGTAACTCCACCCGGTCATAGAGGATCCACAACAGAACTAAAAAGCTGAGCTGTCACTACGGGCTTGACACTAAAGGAAGTCGAGACCTTATTTAGGGAAGGAAAAGAGCCTTTTATGAGCCATCTTTGCAATGCATCATGGACTGACCCCCGAGTAGAAACTGGTTGGTTCACCTGGTTCATCCCGCTCATCGTCCAGGCGCTGCTCTGATTCAATTGTGAGCTCAGAGCTTTTTTATTTTTTAATTTTGCGTTTCTCTAAGGCTACTGACTCCATCCGATTCCTGATTCCCCATCGTACACATAACCATAATTAGTCTAAGGGATTTGGGCATTCAATAACCATCAGACTCGAAGAACAATTTAGAAATCCATCAATCTCCAAGTATTTATATGAGAAATGCAGCTCACATTTATTATGCCCCTATTAAGTATCAGGCATGTAGCAAGCACCACACAAGACACTTCGTGAGCATAAGGTCATTTAATTCTCATATCAAGCCTATGATGCCATTAGTTTTCTTTTCTAATTATAAATATGAACACATGGCCATTGTAGTGAAATTGGCACAGCACTGCTTCTGTTGCATTCTTTTAGTTAAAGTCAATATTCAAAAGGAGGGGACTATAAAAGGGTGTGGGCAGTAACTCCACGTACTGAAGAAACAAGGTACATTGGAAACCACCAGCTCATAAGACTACACGTCCTGTCACTGTGGGACTTAGTTCACATTCTCTAGAGAATCAAACTAGCCCAGATCCTGAACTTGGGATTCATCTCAGTCCTCTTAGTGATGGTGAGAGAGCAAAAGGCTCAGATGATAGAAACATGGTCTCAAAAAGCCATATGGTGGAGAGAGGAGCAGTTCTTAAAAAGGAGGGTGTAGACTGAGAGAAGACCACAAAATAGATCAATTATGTTAACACCCACAAAATAGAATAATTAAGTGCTAAACTCTATGACTGGCTGTGAATATAATAAGAGTCTAAGAAAAAAATGTGGTAATTGTGGTCTGAAATATTCCAGAGCGTTTCACTGTTTTGTTGTTGTTTATGGAACATAGAATCTGGAACCCTTAGTGGAATTCAGGTAGGATAAACGGAGAATGAAAGATGTCCCATGTAGAGCAATGACATTGGCAAGGTGGAAATGAACAGTTCCCATATTACAAAGAGATAATGACAGACAAAACTGTTGTGTGTCCTGCTGAGCAGGTAGTTAACATGGTTCAGGACAGTTTTTGATAAATGAATTAACTCCCATTCCTTCTTTAAAATCTCATTGTCTTAAAGTATAGATTCCAAGCAGGCAGGAACTTTGGTCCCAGGAGCACAAATTCTCCAGTTTTGTTCTTTAGATTGTCTTTGGTATTATAATAGCTTTCCATTGCTACCAGAACGATTTTCCATAAGCTTAGTGGCTAAAAACAAACCAAATCTATTGCCTTGTAGTGCAAAGCTCAGAGGTCTGGATGAACTCAGCTGTGCTTCTACTCTGGTTCTCACAAGGCTAAAATCAAGGTATCAGGTGTCCTGGAATTTTATTGGAGACATGCAGTGTGGCTCTTCTTTCAAGTGCATTCAGTTTGTTTGATGGATTCAGTTCTCTGTAGATATAATAAGGCTGAGGTCTCAATTGCTGGATCTCAGCTAGAAGCCTCCATCAACTCTTTAAAACTACCTGCATTCCTTGTCCTGTTGTCCCCTCCATCCTCAAAACTAGAAGCAGGACACAAACTCCTTCTCATACTTCAAATTCCTCACCGCATCTGTTCTACCTCCAGCCAAAAGAAAAGGTCACTGCTTTTAAAGACTCACAACTCAATTGGCATTCAGACAATTCAGGAAAATCTGTTTTAAAATCCATATCCTTCTTTAACATGTAAAATCCTTTGGAATACATGGAATACAAGACATTCACAGAATCCAGATAGGAAGGTGTTTATGTATTTAACTGATATAATATTGATGAGGAGTGCATGAAACTTATGACCCAAATGCTGAATACTGACATCTTAACACTATGAATCTTCTAATCCATGAAGCTAGTGTAACCCTTCGTTTATTTTGTTCTTTTAAAAAAAATTTCTCTATGCTATGTTTATAAAGATCTTTGGCATCATTATTGGATTTACTAATGGGTCTTTGATATTTTGGGTGCTTTGAAAAATAGCCCTTTTGTTCATCTCATAAAATTTTGCTGTAAAACACTTCTGTTAGACACCCTGTATCACCAACACTTAGCACAGAATCTGGCAAATACTAGGCATTCGATAGTTATTTGTTGAATGAATTAATTGCCCTTTATTTGAACTCTTTTTATAGCCCTTGATATTTGGCATCTGTTCTTCTAACTTTGGGGGGACAGCTGTTTGTATGCAAATCTTGCTTCCCTTCTGACCGCGAGGACTGTGGGGTGAGGATCTGCCTGATGCGACACTCTAACCATTTCACAGTACAGTGCTTGACACACAATAGAGCCTCTTAAAGTCCCTTACACGCTGCTAGTTAGTGACATGGACACTCTCCGCTCTGTTGCATAAGTTATTATTGAGGATTCCATGAAGCATACGTGGTTCTTACATTCTTCCAGTGTTTAGAGTCTAGGCCGTCTAAATTATGTCATTGGATTAAGTCAGAAAGCTGTTTGTCTGGGCCACAAACTTTGTACTTCTTAGAGAATCTGTTTTTCTGAAATGTATGTGACCTGCAATGAAAAACATAATAGAAAACAGTGCTATGAAATTTAATTTGTTCAGATGAATGAAATAATGTTGAGAATGTGATTCTCTGCATCATAAGGTATCTCTTCAATGCAGACTCACTGGAAAACTTTTCTTCATAGTCAGAACTGTGACTTTATTTCCTCAGCAACCATAACTTATGTCTCTCATTAAACTGCCCATTTTATGTTAACAACTAGGAAAACCATTATTGATTAGTGATTAAGCTTTGGGAAACTATGTAGGATATGATGTGCATCTTGTGTTTAAATGTTAATCTTACCCTTAGAAAGCAAAAGTACTCCAACAGAATGGAAACTCCAGAGGGCTGAGATGATGGAATTTTTTTCATTCATTTTCACATACACACACAAGAAAACGTTGCTAATGTAGTTATTTTTATATCCAAAGAGCTGAAGATATTTAATGCATGCAACTTGATGTGTTGGAAAGTATTATAATTTTGACTGGGATTGCATGAAACTTACAGATCAAATTGATGCATAGCGCTTATGTTATATATCTGTTATAATATATAATATCTTTAAATTATTGAATATTACATAGCATAACACAATACTCTGAAAATAATGTAAAATATAGAATGTAATAATAGGGGAAATGAAGAAAAAGGAAAAAGGGACTATCATGTCTGTAACAATCAATTAAATAATTAGGAGAAATTAAATGTGTCATTTTTCCTAACATGGAATTTTTATTTGTTTTTTGTTTTTATTTATTTTATTGGTTTGTTAAAAAAAAAAAAATGAGGACATACATGAACAGACTAAGGTAAAACATGGACGGGTTGATAATCCCAACAAAGTGAATGCAAGTATCTACTGCATGGAAATCCGTATTATTTTCTAAATATATGGTCATTTGTGCAGAGAGAAAGCTCGATCTCCTGAGTGCTGGCATTCTTTCTGCGCAGGAGCATTGTGACACTGAGGTGGAACATCTCACAAAGGGGGCGATGATACGATAAAATTTGCCGTGAAAGTATTGTTTCCTATGTTACCACTGGCAACTTATATTGGTAAAGTTATGTGTTGCCACTTCGCTGTTGATTATCTGAAGTCATAATGAAGCTCACAACCTTTGAAAAGTGTTCCCCATCTGGGCATTTATCTTAAGGAATTCATTCCACTCTATAAAGAAAAAGTCCATGGTGCACCCTGGTGGAGTAGTGGTTGGTTCAGTCGCCTCTGAAGGAACCCAAGCCACATACTTCTGGGTTTGAGGCCCTGGGTGGGGGAGCAGGGAGGTGGGGGAACAACCAGTGTGAACAACTAAATAAAAATAGAATAAAATGCTTCCTCCTCCTCTCTCTTCCTGCCCACACCTTTCCTTAAAAAAAAAAAGTCCATGAGCAAAGATGCTCACTCTAGCGTAATGGGTACCTCTAACAATCCAAGTAGGAGTAAAATATTAAAATCTCTTCCTTAACATTTCTGCTGCTCAACTGAGTGATATCTGAAGCAGAACCCTACAGTCTTTCGATTATTGTAAAGTATTAAAAATAACTAACAGTCTCATTTTCAGGACTGAGTTACAATGTTTAATAAAGTTGGAATCAAAACCTCAGTTTCATTTAATTTATAACTCTTGGTCTGATCTGAGCTTTGAAACCAGAAATGAAGATTGGGAGGCCATGGAGGGTGTGGGAAGGAAGACAGGTTTTTCTATTTTTGTTTCACTTCCTTCCCCACTTCTCTGCTTGGGAGAGGACAGGAGAAGAGAGGAGAGGCCCAAGTAATGAACCCTCTTACTGACTAAAGCAAATGTGGGGTCAGAACACCTTCTGCGGGGTAGATACTGAAATACTAGTAGTATTTTCTCTTCAGTCCCTTCTGGGGGGGCCTCCCTATCTGGGGGGCCTCCAGTATATTGTTGAGTCCAGACTCTTCTTTAGAGTTTGGCGTGGGAAGACTCTTGGGCAGGTTACTTTAAATTCAGCACAAGCCTCCAACTTGTGTTCCAACTGGCTCCAAGTGCAGCTGAAATTGCCCCCTTGTTCTGCTGCTCCCGGCTCACAGCCCCGACCTCCAGGGAAGCTCTAACTGGCCTCTCACCTTAGCTATTTCTGTGAACCGGACACCAGCGTCTGTGTCCTGCAGGAAAGAACAGGCTTCCAGGAGCTCTAAGGAGGCCTCCTCACCTGGCTTCAGGTGAGAAGAGGGTTGAGTGAGGAGAAACAGAGCTCCTCCAATGCTCCACAAGGAGGGGCTCACTGGTAAGATCACCCCAATTCTCCAGCTTTTCCCCACCATTTAGAATAGAGGTGAGTGGAGGGCTGTGGGGGCAGAATTAGTCTTTGGTTCTTTCTTTAGGAAGGACCCTATGGGTGACCTGGCACCTCTCTTTAGCTGCACCATCATTTAACACTTTGATCCCAGCTACAGTTCTAAGACAAAAAAAAAGGCTTTAATTGACACCACTGTGTGCATTGACTACTTTATAAAAATAATGAAAATGTATTTTCAAACAACTCTCACAGCTTTCTTAATACAATAACAGAAAATCCATTTCTTAGCAAAGAAAAATGAGCTTTAAACTTTCAAATGCGTGTAGCTGCTCATGCAAAATTCCCATTATAGCTTATGTTATGGTGGACTAGCTAATCAAGGCAAAATACAAATCTTCCACTCCCTAGAGAGTACCATAAAATGGAAATAATTCATTCATAAGATTCTGATTTATAAAACAGTTCCAAAGTACAAACAAAATGCTACCCTAAGAATTAAAATTCTATCGTCACAATTTGAACAAATGTGCAATTTCTTAAACAACAGCTGTTAAACTAAAAAGGAATTCAGACTGTCTCTAGAAGAGTAACAGAAACATTATTAATAGGACAGTCCTGTTTTAGGCCTTCAGGAAGCTCTCTGGAAAGCTGACTCAGTCCTAGGGAACACATGCCTGGCCATCAAAGGAAAATTCAGCTCCATTCAGCTCTTAAGCAAGGGTCACAACCGCCTTGGTGGGCAGAGATTCCTCAGACAAGGAAGATGAAAAGCCAGGAAAATTCCCTGTGCGAAATATTCTTGGGACTTCATAAGGTCCCGAGGAGGAGAGGGAAGTAGAAGAAAACTTCCTTTCATAGATCCATCCCCAGGTCCCAGGAACCTTCCTGTGAATGATAGTATAAAAAATTCTGCAGCAACTTCACTATCAGGTGGTAAAGATGGACCAGGGGGGACTGAAATTCCAAAAGCATCCCACAAGATCCCATATTTTTAAGAAGTTGCACCAGTCGCTTTCTCAAAAGAAAGCCCATAAAACTAAGGAACTGTGTCAGTGAAGAAAGATAATCAGAGTCTAAAGCAAGAAGGAAAACTAGGTCATGCATAATGGAGGAAGAACTGGAACTGAACTTGGATGACCTGAGGGACACTGCCATCCTGGGCTCTAGATCCCATGAAGTGACATCTGGTGATTCAGGGCAGCTTTGAAATCCAAATCCCTAAACCATCCCAACTCGACATGGCTTCTGTTTTGATGACCTAGTGATCCAGGGGATTCTGTGTTCTCACAGGCTTCTGCCAAATACTTACATTAGATAATTGAGGTCTTATAGATCCTTTCGTATGATTTCAAACTTGGTGTCTTTAGTTGACTTGGGTCTTCCATGGCACTTTCTTCTCCTAAGTCACAGAGGTTTCTTTGGTCAGAATAAACTATCCTTTTCGGTTCAACAGCTATTGTCAAGAACAATGAGAAACTTTTCAAAGGACACATAAAACCCTTTGTTTCTTCTAGGGCATTGGCTCTTTTTTGTTTTGTTTTGGCAACCAGTGTTTCACAACATAGCTCATGTTTTATCTGCTTTGGTGCTTTTTTTTCCCTCTACAGGATAATTGTCTGGGAGATTTCTTATCATTGTCTTGACACAGCTCAGTTTAAGTTTATGCAAAAGCTTTGAAAGTTGGCTTAATCTTTGCATTTTCTGACTCCAACCCTGCATTTTTATTTGTTTGGAGAGTTTGGATATAATCTGTTAGAGATTGTTTTCTCTTCTCTAGCTAGTTAAATATTTATTCAGCTACTTTCTACTTCAAGGGCTTATAAGGAAGTATTTAGCTTGGCAGCATCAGTTTCCTCAAAGCTCATCTTGACTGGTCTTCCCAGTGGTGTCCAATGTTTTCCTTTCTCATTATGTCTATTTCCTGGTGACCTTCCTTCATCCATGTTATCTTTTCCAAGGACAGCAGCCAACTCTGCCATCTTTAGCCTTTAGTCAGAGTCTCTGTGGAGGCTTTGGAAGAGCAGTTCTCAAAGTGTGGTCCATGGATCCCTGGGGTGGGGGTTACCCAAGACTCTTTTAGGGGCTATGTAGCATCAAAACTATCTTCATACTAAAACAGTATTTCCTTTTTTTGCAGTTGACATTTGCACTGGCAGCCCCCAAAATAATGGGACACTTTAGTCAGAATTAAGACGGAGGTATCAGATGGCGCTAGTAGTCACTGTATTTTTCATCATCCTGCAATCTGTTGAAAAAAAGAAGAAGCTAGGTCCACTTAAGAATGTCCTTAATGAAGCAAGAAAAAAAAAAAAAAACCTACTAATTTTATGAAAACTTGATCTTTTAATATGTGTCATTCTAATATCTTGAACAGCAAGCTGGGAAGCACACATGAAACATTTCTGCCGCGCTGAGCTGATGGCTCTCTGCAGGGAAAGGGTGTGTGTGACTAAACCGCAAGCTGAACAGGTGACTTTTTTTCACAGAAGGCCATGCTTACCTGAAAGAAAAACTAACAAACTAGATAGGCTTAGTTATTTTGCAGACATTTTCTTGAAAATAAAATAAGCCTGTGCCTTCAAGGAAAATAACGAGAGTAATTTTCGAAGCAGCATTATTTTGCCAGTGATAAAATGCACGTTTTCACATGAATATTAGGATTTGAAAAAAAGTATATCTGTCACCCATAAGCTTAACAGATTCCAATACTTGAAGCCTTTCTGATTAATCAGTGATGTTACTGACAAATAGAATATTCTGATATCTTATAATGAAATACAGCAGCATGTGGAAGATTTGAATAACTCAGCGAATCAAGATTTTTCAAATGACCAGTATATTGTTGCAAACTAAGCATAGACAGAAGATCTATACAAAACACAAGTTAAACCACTGGATTTAGTGTACCAAAGTGTAAAAATTTTATTGATGTGATGTCAGAGTCCACATTGCAACTACTCTTTAATAAACAATTGTCATGTTTTAGTATAATACCAGAAAGAATGTACATAATTATCTTAAAAAGCTGTTAACATACTCCTCACTCCAACTACAAATGTGTGTAAGACAGAGTTTTCTTCCTGTATCTAAATTATAGCAAAATATGACAATGTATTGCATGCAGAAGTAGGTACACAAAGAATCAAGCTATCTCCTATAACTCCAGACTTCTAAAACATTTGCACATCTGTAAGCTAACACTAGTCTTCTCACTAATTCTTCTTTAGAAAAACGGGCAATTTTTCATTCAAATTTGCTACTTGTTTTTTAAAATATAAGAGATTTGTTTTTTGGGGATAGTAAATAAATAACGAATATGTGTACAATTAATTGTTATTATTATAATAATGTATAAATATTATCCTCAAGTTTTCTCCAATTTAATTTCTGATAAGGCAAGTATCAGAGGAGATAGCCCACATGAACAAACGCCCTTTGGGGTCCTCAATACTTTTTATGAAATTTAAAGAAGCCCGGACAACAAAATGTTTAAGAACTGTTGCTTTTGTGTCTTACACTTTCTTCTTCTGTTCATTGATGTTTTCACTTTTTCCACCCTTTGACCTTTTATGAAAGGAATTTTACACCTTTCTGAAGATGAGCTTCTCCAGCCACAGCTTCTTTCCTGCTGGTATTAGTTGTTCTTTGCACTTCTTCCAGAACTTTCAGCCTCTTTTGGTCTCAGTCCATAGAGATAGAATGGCTTCCGAGACGTCCTCTAATGAGCTAGATCACTGTGATGTGAGTCCTCACCAGCTCTCAACCAGTGCATTTTGATTTCTCTTCCCTCCATTATTCGATTGACAAGTCTACTTGAACCTTAAGAAGGGGCCACTTGTTTTTCCTGATTTCCCTCCAGACCCAGCATTTCTAATAAGTTGATCTCATAACTGGTCTCCTTCAAAAACAACTCCAGTGTTTCATAATCTCTCTGAATATTCCTGAGTTTGGAAATGTTACTTTTTGTTTGTTTGTTTGTTTGTTTGAATCCAATGCAGAAAAAGTCATGACAAGCACTTTCTCCTTTCCTTCAAAAACTGACTTGTCCACACGAAAGCACATCCCATCCTCTGTTTAGAGTTGAGCCCCTCTTCTTCTCGTCTTGTGCTTTCATCATGGACAGAGACAGGAAAGAAAAGCTGATCAAGGAAGGAAAATGGACCGAACATTTAACATCTCATATTAAGTCAGATGATGATGATTATATGCATTATTGTTGAAATAGATCTTCGATTAGTCATTTAAAATATCATTTTCAATAACTTGCATGATGGCAGATTTGTCTATTCTCCATTTAGTTCTGCAACTCTGCTGTAAGTAGTTAGGTTCTCTAACATTAGATGTAGGCACACCTAGGATTATGTCTTGTCGATGAACTGACCCTTTCTTCATCATTATGCTGTTTTCCTCTTTGTCTCTGGTAGGACTCCTAGTCTTGAGTCTACTGTTCTGATGTGAATAAAATCAGACCAGCTAGCTTATGCTAAAGGTTTCTATGATACATCTTTGCCCATCCACTATTAACCCATCTTTTTTTTTTTATGAAGTTTGCCTCATGTAAGCAATGTGTCATTGGATTTCGCTTTTTTATTTAATTGGAGATTCTTTTGCTTTTATACGAATGTTTCGTTCATTTGTATTCTTGGTATTATTGATATGCAGGATTTAAATTACCGTCATCATTATTTTCCATTTCTCTTCTCTCTTCTTTTTTTCCTCTTCCAAATGTCTTACCTTCTTCTGAGCTTCGTTTTTTAATTTTTTTTTAGTATTGAATTTCATCACTTCTATTGCTTTTAAACACACTTTTTTTTCAAGAAAAGGTGCAGGCAAGAATGAAGGCATGTAGGTAGACAGGTAGAAAGAGAGAAGAGGAAGAAGGATTTTTACTTTGCTTTTATTTAGTTGTTAACACTGGACTCCAGTCTGGGGGTATGTGGCCTGCCTCCCTCAGAGGCAATTGACCCAACACTTCTTCCCCAGGACACGCCTACTTTGTTGTTTTTAATGATTGGTCAGGAGATTAAAATATTAATCTTTAGCTGACACAGTAAAATAATGTCAAACTCCCTTATGAATAATTTAGGAAGCTGACGGCAGTTTAATTGTATTTAGCCCTCCCTTAATCTCCATGCTCCTGTAGATAAATTACTTCTACCTGCATTATAATCCCACAATTCCTTTTTATTACTCTGTTTTAAATGGTCAATAATCTTTGAAACACTATATATATGTACACATACATACAAATTATATACACTACTTATGGTGAGAGATCTGCCATTATTTTGTAAATAATGTGTCTTTTATTTCAGGATGTGATGTTTATCTTAGTTTTTCAGAAGTTCACTATGTTTTCTATTATTCGTTTTGAATGTATTCTGTTTGGATATTGAGATTCATGGAGCTATGAGTTACTATATTTCATCAATGGAGAAAATTTATGGCCATTATCTCTTCAAATATTTCTTCTGCCCAATTACCTCTCTCTGCTCTTTCTAGGATCCATATTATACAATTCATTCCATTATTCAAATCAACTCTGATAGATTTTTCGTTCTAGCGTTTCCATTTGGTTCCTTTAGGGATTTTCCTTCTTTTTTTATTGAAATAACATCGGTCTATAACTTTATATAGGTTTTAGGTATACATCATTATTTATCATCTCTTTACAGTACATTGTTTTAGGAGCTCAATCCCAGCCTTCATCCTTTTACCTGACCCCTTTTACCTGAATTACGCATCCACCTTCCCGTACCTTCCCTCTGGTAACTACTAACTTAGTCATCCAGGACTGTAAGCCATGTTTATTTTTGTTGTATTTAGTTCATTTGCTTGTTTTATTTCTTTATATACCACATATAAGTGAATTCATACAGTGTTTGTCTTTCTCCAACTGACCTATTTCACCAAGTATGATATTCTCTACGTCCACCCATGTTCTTGCAAATAGCATGATTTTATCATTTTTAATAGCTGAGGAATATCCCATTATATGCCACATCTTCTTTATCCAGTCATCTGTTGATGGGTACTTAGGTTTTTCCAGCTCTTACCTAGTATAAATAATGCCATGATGAACATGGGGGTATATATATTTTTATCTTTATTTTTTTGGCAAAATTGTACATTTGTTTATACTTGTAATCCATCTTTCCCACTAGACTCTTTTCTTTTTCTTTCTTTCTTTTTTTTTTTTTTTTATGGAAAGGTGCAGGCAGGAATGAAGGTGAGTAGACAGGCAGGCAGGAAAAGCAGGAAGAAGCGTTTCATTTTATTTTATTTGTATTTAGCTCTTCACACTGATTGTTAACCGACACCCTGACCTGGGACTTAACCCAGGAGTATGTGGCTTGCTCCTTCGGAGGCAATTGACCTAACCACTGCTCCACCACGGTGAGCTTCCACTAGATTCTTTAGCCTATTTATAAAAACCATTTAAAAGTCCATGTCTGCTAATTCCAATCTGTGCTATATGGGGTCAATTCTTGTGACTCCTTTTCTCTGGTTTATAGGTCCTATTTGCCCACTTTGTTTCATGGCCTCTTATCTTTTTATTGCATGCCAGAAATTGTATGCAAAAAAGAGATTGAAGTCAGTAATATTTCCCCCAAAAACAGAGTATGCCTATTCCTCTGTCAGGCTGCTGGGGGGCGGTCGGGGGTGGGGGGCAATAAGCCAACGTTCTAATCTACAGTTGAGCTGAACTTGGACCCTGTGGGAAGTATATTTAGTGGTATTTAGTTCAAATGTTTTGAGTGAAGAATCAGCAGAGCTTAGAATCGGAGCATCTCTGAGACCCCAGGGGTCAGTCTATGCTTGGCATCTCTCTGCCCAGATGCCAGCTCCTGGGGTTTCAGGGCGTTCAGGAGCTCTGACACCAATGTCTGTATTGTGTTTAAAAAGCTTGGAAATTATTTAAGTTCCCAACAAGAGGTATAAATTATGGAAAAAGCAATATAGGACTTGTTTACACTGGTTTATCAAATGTTTCTGAGGGAAAGGCAAATGTTTAACACAGAATGCTAAATTAAAAAAAAATTAAGTTATAGCTAATAAAAAGTATGTTTAAAAACAAAACAAAACAACTACATATACATTTGGGCAAAAGGAAGCCCCTGAACATGAAAAGTTTGAGTAACTGATGCGACAAGACCACAGGAGTTTCACTGTAATTTTTTACGGTGTCTTCGATTAATAATGCCAATCATACTGGGTATGTAATGGAACGCATGCAGTGAAGCTTTAGTCAGATCCGAAATCACAGCAACAGTTTCTTACTCTTTGCACGATACCCCAGAGCAGAAGAGGGCCAATAGGCTTCTTCCCTGTAAAAACCTATAAAAGACACTCGTTTAAAATATAGCAAGAGAGCTGAATGAGGAGCAAGAGGAAAGGAGCTTTGGACTGTCCAGTGGAAAATGAAGGCTGAAATGAGAGGGTTAGAAGAGAGGAATTGACTTAGAAAAACGCAGATGTGAAGCAGCTCCGTCCTGCCCACAGTTTCTCATTAATTGACAGTAACCTCCGCAGACAACTCAGAGTGAACCATCCTTATCGCCATCACTACAATTATAGACTGAGACTGGTTACCAAGAGGAGCTGTGGAATTTTTTCTTCCCGGAGGCCATTTAAAACCATATATAGACAACCACCTGTCTGAAATAATTCCAGTCCCTGCTGCCTGGAGGCAGAGGATTGACCCAAATGACCCCTGAAGATCCTTTTAAACCTTAGGATTGTGATTCTTGGGCAGACAGTGTTAGGAAAGCCCGACTATCCAACTTTTTCTAATTTTTTCCCTTGTTTATATTTTATATTATATTTCTGTTTATTTTTTTTTTTCAGATTGGAAAAGGAAACTTCTTCCTGCAAACAGTCGGCTCCTTTCTCTCCCGGTGTGAGGCTGAGATTTTAGTATGGCAGATACCACTGGGGACTATTTCTCAGCTACAGTTGATTATTTCTCCTTTCACTGCCAGGTGTCCCTGTGCCTGGAGAGAACTCACTCAGCAGGGAAGGACCAAGTCAGGATTGCAGAGGCAAGAAACAGCATTTGAGAGGAGCTGGTGGGTGGGCCTGGCAGAAGTGCAGGGGAGGAGGGTGCATAATGGGGTGGCAGGTGGTGGAGTGGAAAGTCAGCAACACGCAGCAAGTATTTGTGATTAAAAATAAAAATTCAGTGAGCAGGGTGTGTGTGTGTGTGTGTGTGTGTGTGTGTGTGTGTGTGTGTGCGCGTGTCTCGTGCTTTAGGACACAAAAGTTCCACCCAACCAAACCTATTCTGTGTTAGCAGGCACTAAAAATATTAATGATGCTAGACCAAATGCTTCAGAAGAAATCTGTCTCCACTACGAGAAAGGGAAAAAAGCATCAGGCAAAATGTTATGTACACCCATGCAGAATGAAAAATTAGTGATCCGAACAAATAACCAAATACACTTGTATTCTGCCCCTGAATTCTCATCTCTCTAGTATGTCAGTGATCACTTCTGGGGATTTTTTGGAGGACTGCCTTTGCCCTGCTTTGGAATGTGATTTTCACCTGGAGAGAGACAGGGCGGGAATTATTGAAAGCCCAGTTAAGGATCAGCATTAACAATTCATGGAGCTCGTCTCTAGTTCCACCTAAGGCCTGTGGAAGGACACCTGATGTGTGGCAAGAGCATGTTCAAAGCGACTCCTAATCTGCTTTGAAATGCACGGTGCATGGGGGCCAACCAGAGGTCAGCAGCCAGTCCCCACTGAGTGGGCCGCCTGGCTGCTTCTCTTAGAGGCAGTGAAAAGCCAGGACTGACTGCCTGCAAAACCTCTTTGGGTCAGGCACCACTGAATGGGCTTTTGAAATGCAAACCTCTACAGCTTGAGGGTGGAAACTGGTTTTCTATTCAGGGCCACCGGCTCACAAAGAGGGAAAAAAATAATCACCAAAAAGTAATTTAGGTTGAGTGGTTTACAAAGAGAGATGGATCAAAGGTTAAACTCACAATTTAAATGTAGAGAATAGGGAATTTTAAACACTATTTACTGTATTAACTATACCCAATTTCAGAAGAGGAAAAGGTAGAAGGCCTTTTCCTCCACTCATGCCCCTAAACACGCAGGCCAAACACACATTCTCCAGCACTGCCCTGTAGGGTCCTCTAAGCTCTCCTGGTTTTACACCCACAGCTCAACGTCATTTACCAGACCAGCTCTCCCAGGTGTTGTAGGTCTGGTCCTAGTCTCTCAATGTGCTCCTTCCCTGGACAGCCTCACCGGCACTCTGCTCAAGCCCCAGCATTTTCAAACAGAGGGCTGTTACAGTTTTTTCGGGAAAAACCAAGCAAGCACTCCTTGGAAGTATTTTAGGCAGATTTATTACACGCGTGGTCTCAGATGGGATTTCTTCCTCAAAGAGCTGAGCCCCGGTTTCCGGTTAGAACATGCTTATATAGGCTAGAGCAACGCGAGAAGAGAGGGATGTAAATTAGGGGAAGGACAGGAAGTTCTTTGTCTGCTGGCTACATTCCAGCAAGCTCAGGTCACAGGAGGTGTCATGGCTTTGCTTCATAGTTGCTGGAAGCTGGAAGCAAGTCTTTTTCCCACAGGACCACACATCTGATCTCCATCTAGGCCTTTCTTTGGAGTTCCAGACCCACACATTCGGCTACTGGCTGCCAGAGCCCTCTTAGGTATTTCTCAAGGACCTATAACTCAGGGTGCCCTGAACTGACCTCCAAGCCCTTGTTTCCTTCAGTGTCCTTTCTCATTGACTACAAATCCAGTCTCCAAATTTAAAAAAATCAGAACTCTAGAAGTCATCCTGGAAACCGCACTCTTCCTTACTCCACATGGAATCTGTCTACAGATCCTTAGTATCTCTCCTCTCTGCTCCCAAAGTCCAACCTAGGTCCCAAATAGCATTCACTTATAAACCAGTTTCTCTGCATCCATTTTTGCCCCTCCAGGCATTCTGCAAATGGCTAGCCCAGGAGATCTTCCCACAGGAAAAACAATGCATTCTAACACTTTCACGATCAGGTCAACTTCCTTCTCCTGGCTCATAAGCTGGAAAGACCGGCCAGTGCTGAGATCTGCAACCTGTCTGGAGATGGCTTTCCCCACTCCACCTCCTTCAGGTCCACCCTGAAAACCACACAGGACTCCATTTCCTCAAGCTCACCTGGCTTCTTTCCACATCAGCACCTTCAAAAGTACTGTTTTCCTTTGCCGGTGCCTGCTTCCTCCCTGGCCAGCTTCTCTCCATCCTCCCACCAACACCTCAGGGAAATCTTTCTGCGTTTCCAAGGCCAAATCACAGCCTCCACTGGTCCAGTTTTATAAACTCCTTGATTTTATATTTTTTGTGGGATTTATCATACTTCCTAATGAAACAACTACTCCCTCTACTTAGCTGTTTTCTCTGTTTGGACGGCTGTCCCCCCATTGGCCTGCGCTATGCCCTACATATAGGAGATACTCAATGCAGCTGTCCTGAGTGAATGAATAAATGAGCAATAAACACAGAGATAAAATCACCAAAAAAACAAAAGAAAGACTATATGCTGCCAAGTTCCTTCACAATGTGTACACTTTTATTTCTGTGAATTTCGTTAGATGGTCTCTCTCGGTTGCTCGTATTGGAATTAGTGACTAGCTCCAATGTTTTTTTCACATTAACTGATATTAGCCCATATATACCTCTGTGCTTAGATAATTTATGTTTCATCTATGTGACGTGTTTATATTTTCTAAATTTATATTTTCTAAATACTATAATTTTTGAAGCCAGATTCTGTCATCCAAAATATTAACTGTCTTCATCAGGTATCATTTGAAAATTCTATAATCATGATTTCTATGCCTTTTTTCAAGTTGTTAATAACGGTTTTCTCATGCTAGCACCACAGACCCCTGTATACATACCCCTAAAGCCAGCCCTCTTTCTCCATTTGAGGAGCTGAGAATTGATCAACCTATCCAATAACCATTTCTCTTACCTTCTTATTCCTTGTTCTCTCTCAATTAGAGAGGTTAAGAAAAGCCAGAAATGCAATTTGCCAGCCTCCCTGGTGGCAAGTGCTGATTAACAAAACATAAAAGGATATCTGCAAGAAGGAAGGAATGTGGGGAAATGCTTTTCTTCCATTTTAAACAAGAAAAATTCAACCTAACGCGTGTTCTCTCTGCTTCCACCTTTGACTGTGACTATAGCGTCTGAAGTCATAGCAGCCACTTTGTGACTATGAAGTGAAAGTCTAAAGGGAGACTCAGGATGATGAAGATGAAGAAATTTTTGAACAAGCCTATTAGGTCTATCTCCAGAGTTTCTGTTATGATAAATAACTGTCTTTATTGCTTAAGCCATTATTAGTTGGTTTTATGTAATTTACAAACATCTTTAATGATTTATTCCATTAGAATGGGTCCATCAATCAACACTCAAAGTACATGTAGTTGATCAGCCAGACACAAGCCTGTCTAGTCATAGTGAACTCCCAACTCTGATTTTTAAAATTTTATCCACAAAGCTCTCATGAAAGACTTTCTTTCAAATTCTTCACTCAAGTCAAGATACTCCAAGACTATGCTATGTCCCTCCTTTGATAGTTTTGTAGGTTCGTCCTGTAAGTGTCTCGCCTGAAAAGAATATAGATAATAGAGACATTGCGCTCAGCTCCTCTTGTGTGAGATTTGATCTGGATTAGCACTAAGCCTCTTACGACCTTATTCTTTATCAGCTTCATTCTCAACTTTTTCATAGTTGTTTTCTAAAGTGGGTAGGTACTTCCTTCGGAACACATAAAAATGAAAACCCAGCAAAACACAGTAAGTTCTCCTTAATGCTATTCCAAATGCTTTGGTGGTTCTGTATACTGAGAAGAAGAAGAAGAAAAAAAAAGAAGTGTTCAGGGCTCTGCCCAGTAAATAGAATAGTCACATTGTCCTCTGGTGTTACTTAGAATATCAGTTGGGCTTCTGTGTCATAGACTCCAAATAACAGTGGCCTCGAAAGAAAGGTGATTCTTTCTAACCTAACAATCCAGTCACTAGCAGTCTGAGTGACACAGTGGTTCCATAATACGACCATCCCATATCCTTCTGCCTCCCTACTCCAGAATTTATGGCTGGATTTAATGGAACACATCACAGCCACACTCAGGGCAGCAAGATGGACAAAGAAGAAAGAAGTTATGCAATCTCTTTAAGGGCATGACCCGGAAATTATACACATCTGTTAGTCTACATCTATTTTTAAATAAGTTTCTCTACCATAGTGGTTCTCAAGCTATGACTGGGACCAGAAATGTCAGCACCACCAGGGAATTGTGAGATAGGCACCTTCTTTGGCCTTGCTTAGATTTTCTGAATCTGAAACTCAAAGGATGAGACTCATAGGCTGTGCGGTAACAAGCATTGCCAGAGATTGTGATACAAGTTCAAGTTTGAGAACAACCAGGCTATAAAATACAGCACTACGTGAGCTCATAATGAGCATTTATACATTTTTACAATAAGACGTGTGGCAGTTGAATAGCTCTTGTGCGCAGGAGAGCACTAAAATGCTCTGTTAAGGAACATTCTGACTGCAGAATGGATTCCGAATAGAATATGTATCTTGATCTTAAGGAGTCCTTAATTCTTAAGAAAGATTCTATCAGATTTGTCTTTATCCTTTTCAAAAACAACAGCTGTGCAGCAATGGATTCAAAATTGAGAAAAGGGCAAATCCTCCTCTAACCATATTGTCATCATAGAGACATGGACCACACTCTTAGCTCTTCTTTCTAACAGGGATACCGCTCCCAAGAAGGGACTGACTGGCGAGGTGGATGGGGTCAGGGTGCTCAGGGCAGCCTGTCACAATACTTTCCTTCTCTAGATCATCGTCACGAACAAGTACTCATTACACCATCTTGCCTACTCTCACAGGTTTATAAGCAGTAACACGTGTTCTTTATAATCAATCACTGTGGTTCCTCTCTGACTTTAAAGTGAAAACGAATCACCCAGGGATCTCAATAAAACACAGACTCTGATTCTGTGGACCTGGAGCCAGGTCTGAGAGTCTGCCTTTCCAACAAGCTCAGGGGAGGCTACTCTGCTAGTCCACAGGCCACTTGAGTATCAAGGATTTGTAGCAACACAGGGTAAAGAACAGACGAGCTGTTTCAGGAGACCTCCTGAGGTGACCACTCATGGGGACAGCCCAACTTAAGCATTCAACATCAGGCAGGTTAAAAGTATTTATTTTCGTTGTATCTGTGCAAAATAAATTTACTCTTAATAAGTACTAAATAATTCTCGTAATAAATTACTAAATTTAGTTAGGTAATCATTTCATCTCTGTGTTTCTGATTCAGAAAATTTAGGTGAGGCCAAAAAAGTGCATTTCTAACAATTCCCTGCTGATGCTGGCCTCAGTCATACCTAGTCAAATCATTACGTTCCACATCATAAATGTATACAGTGATGTATGCCTATTAACCTCAATAAAACTGGGGGGAAAGTTTTAAACATGTAGAAAGAAAAGATGCCGACATTTGTGGGTCAGTGGACAAACAGGAAATCACAAGAGGATCCAGGATGCTCATTCTTCCCATCACGGCTCCCCGTGTCCTTCCAGGACAGGACATCCTCACAGTCTGGCCTGTTCTTTTCCCAGGAGGTCATCATGGTTGGTGACAGACATCCCTTCATGCAGTCATTCAGGATCAAATATTTATGAAGCAATGATTATATGCCAGGAGGGTCAAATCAAGGCTCAAAGCATCAGCTGAAGAAGAAGGCATCGTCAACTCCCACATTCTGGTTGGGTTTGACTTTCTGGTGGTGGCCCCTGGTCCTCTTTCTGCCCATCCGAGCGCTGGCTCATCCCCAGCACATTTCACTGCAGTGACAGAGGCTTGGTAATATTTGGCTCACTTGCTGTATCTCGCAGGGGAAAATGTTCCACTGTGGAGGGTATTCCGCCCAGGGCTGCCCCACAGACATCTGCCTCGTCCATTGACCCATGAAGCTAGTGCACAGCATAGCTTCCCTCCACTCAAAATCCTTCCTTTAAGTAAATCTTAATGACAAAGAAAAGATTTCTCCATTTTGCTTTATACTCTAAACCCAAATATTCTTTTTTTTTTTCCAAATAGTGATGTTTATTACCTCGGTTGTTCACAGCACCGTGGTCATTTTAGGAGACTGAACTGCATCTCAGTCGGTATTTCACACCACACCCACCGTTGCAGTTCCAGCGTCCCTTACTGCCACCACTTCTTCCCCTCTGTCCTTCCCGCCCTCCTCTCGTTCCTCTGGGAACCACAGTCTTGTATCCTGTTATTGTTGTTGGAGTGTGTAAGTTCATTTGTGTTATGTTTTATATTCCACATGTGAGTGAAATTATCCTATCTACCTTTCTTCTTCTTTGTGACTTATTTCACTGAATATAATCCCTTCTGATTCCATCCAGATCATTGCAAAGGGTGTAAGTTCATCTTTTTTTAACAACTGCATACAATTCCATTGAGTTTTTATACGAAGCTTCTTTATCCAGGATCTGTTGACGGGCATTTAGGTTGCTTCCATGTCTTAGCTATTGTGAACTATGATGCTATGCACATAGGGATACAGAGGATTTTTCTAGACTAGAGGTTTTGTGTCCTTTGGCCCAGGAGTGAAAACTAACGATTCTTCATGTATTAACCCAAAGATTAAATGTGCTTCTTTCTTTACTACTCCTCAAGACAAAATGAACTTTTCGGAATTCCCCATGTACCAGTTGACCCTGGCTCTCCTCTCCTCATCCCCCACAGAAGAACATTAAGAAAATTTTAAGAACCCCGTATTCAGTAGGAATCAAAAGACCATGAAGGCCCCAGGTAAATGAAGCACATTTTTTCCAAGCCAAAAATCAAGAAAATGCTTGGAAATGTCTAAAGTACTTATGGGGCTGAAGAAACAGAAAACTTAAGAATAGGCCTGCCCTAAAAAATTTTCAAACACATTCATCTTGGCACCAGCAGTGTTCTGGAGGTGACAAAGAAGAGGTGGGGGAAGGATACAGAAGGAAACACAGAGAAAAGACAAAGCTTGTGTGCTTTATAATTATCTCTCAGGATAAGCTAAATCAGTTTTCTCAACTTATTTTTCATCATCACCTCCTAAGGAGTCTTTTTTAGATATTTTTATTTTTAACTCTCCTCCCCCCACCCCATGAAATTTGAATGTCACAGATAATGCTTTCTATTTATTGATAGTATGTATATACTGTATATTTCCACCCATCCTGAGAACCAGTTTTCATCCCCTTGGAAATATAATATCATCCCTGTTAAGAAAGAAGGCCTGGGCTATATGTTGCTTGGTAATGAACTCTCTATCTTAGTAGCCAGTTACTATGAAGTTGATTCTCACTGACATTTCGTGAGCATCCCAGGTCTGATGTGGGGGCACAGCTCCCCAAATCTCATCACTTCAGGATCCAGGTTAACAGAACAGACACCAACTCCAGTGCTGCCTGATGCTGATGGCAGAGGGGAAAAAAGAATTCTGGAAGGTTTCACAGATGTGCAGTTAAATGCATCAGCTCAGAAGGGACACATGTCACTTCTCACTTTAGGTCATTGGCAGAAATTCACCACGTGGCCTCACAGACACCAGGGGATGAGGAAGTGGGATCTAATGTGCACTTGGGAGATGGGGAGTAGAGGACAGTAGGCAAAAGGAACCAAAGACTGAAAGACCAGATCGTAGTCAGGCACCCGGCTAATCTGAGTGTAGGTTAGACATGCACAGAGAGGCTCTAGGGACCTTGGGATGTACTCTGTCCTTGTCCAGAGTCCTTGCCAGAATTAACCGAGACATCCTTTCCCAACATCCTGTCCAATTAACCACACACTTCTCATTCCCTTTTCTGTCAATACCACTTCTACTTCAAAACCCCACCCACCAAAATCTAGCACCAAAACAAGCTAGAAAAGCTAAAAGACTGACTACTAGATTGCAAAATATTTTAATCTGTCTGTCCCTTTTGGGGAAGCAAGTGAACGAGATACAAACACTTGAACAAACCAGTGAGGGTCATCATCAAGATGAAACAAAGTAGGTGCTTAATAAAACCTGGCCGATGAACGAACGCACAGCTGGACGAATCAGTGCACAGAAAGCACCATGCGTGGTCCATTATCCAACTCCTCGATGACACCGTTTTTCCTCATTGCTATCCTCCCCATGACGTGGACCAGTGGTGCCCTGTGTCACGTTCCAGTCTCAGTGTAACAACAAGCTCTGTTTCCTTGGGGTCATGTGATTGGCTTGACAACCAGATTTGAAGGACCTTGTTTATTACTCCACTTCCTCTTTCCTTCCTCTTTGCAGGCAAGGCCTTGTCACTTGGCTCCTTCTTGAGATTTCCCTGTTGGACGCTGACCACCCAGGTCTCCTGTTCACTCTGCTCAAAGTCTCTAGAAGAAAGGACCTTTTGAAATAAACACATTGACAGGGAAACAATGACAATGGTAAACAGAAGAAAAAGGAGCTGGCTGTACTGCAAAAGGCCAGACATGCACGCAGGTTCAGTCAAGCATTGATACAGGCTTGCTTTTCTTATTTCAAAATATAACAGTGACATAGGGGGTTTTCATCCTTCCACGGACAGTCATGTTATCGGGCACTCCTGCTCCCAGTGTCACTTGTTCTTGAAAACTATGATCAAGAACAAGTTAGTCAGTGGTGCATGCTGAGGCAGCTCACGTGTCCAAGTGGGGGCTTGCCACTCTTGAAACCAGAATATCTACCTGAAAACGTGAACGTGTTCTTGAAACCCCCCTGAGAACAGAGTCAGGGACCCGGGTGAGGATGTGGGGAAAGAGTGAGTATCTTTCTGTTCTACAGAGGGGTGAGTGAATTTAAAAAAAAAATCTTTGCATGGAGGGAAAGAAAGAAAAGCCAGCAGAGAAGTTTGAGCCATGAAATTCTAGTATCAAGCTTCAGAAAGAACTGCATAGATTTGCTTTCAAAGTAAGTCAACTATCACTAGCATGCTAGAGAGCCATCTGGGTGGTATGTCTGCAATACCCATTCCTTTCTCTATGCTTCCGATTCATCTGTTTGCACCTCCAGTAGTCTGGTATTCTCGAATGACACAAAGGAGAGGAAAGGGTGCAAAAGCCATAGAATGAACGACTCTTACCCTGCCCGCTCTGTACCGGCAGTGCCTTTGCTACACGGCACATTTATAATCACAGAAACTCACAGCCACCGACCTCGACGCTGGGGATGTCAGACACAGACACAGCCCCTGGTTCCCAGGAAGGAATGTTAATGGAGAAGAAGCAATAGTGAGCCTGTGATTGAACAAATGGAGGAGGCGATTTCACGCAATAACAAATGCTGGCAATAAAGATGAGTTTTAAATGATATGAGTTGGCAGCAATTTTAGAAGCATCAGGTGCAATATTTGTAAAGCAGTGTCGTTTGAACTGAAATGTAAATGATGAGAAAGGAACAGTAAGTACAAAGCCCTGGGGCAGACATGAGCTTAGGGAGGTCAAGGAACAGAAGGAAGGTCGTGTGGCTGGAAAAGCCAGCAGAGTATTGATAAGACATAAAGTTGAGCAATAGACTGGATTACATCATGTGAGGTCTTAAAGACCAGGGTTTAAAGTTCACATTTGTAAACAGATGTATACTGTGGTTTTCACGAGTCAGAATGAGGACCCGGGTAGGAGATGATCTCTTCTGTATCTACGCCAGCCCGGGTGTGTACCAGCTGGGCAGGCGTGGCCTCTCAAAAACCAATGCCAACAAAATTATTCCATCATGTCAAATTTTCTCGAAGTCAACCCCGAGGCAAGAACATGCAAGTAACTTGTTATGGGAGTGCACCCAGAAGAATCCAGTAAAGGAGTGTGTGGGAACAACAGGGAGATGAAGATACTAAGGAAAGGGGCACTATTAGAATTAAATTAATAAATGCTTCTGCGTCCTCTGCCTGCCTGCCTGCCTCTGCTCACCTTGATTCCTGCTGCACCTCTCCTTTAAAAAAAGGAAAAAGGAAGTTTCCCCGGAAGGAGCAACGGTCTAATTCTTGGAGGCAATTCGAAGAGAAGAACACGTACGTTAACACTTCAAACGTGTCCTGAGCTGAGCTTTCCGAGTTTTACACCTGACAGTCATTGGCTAAAGGAATCTCAGAAAGTGGGTCCCGCTATCCTGAGTGCAAATCTCTGAAAAAGAGTTGCAGGTGGTAACTATTGGAAACAAAAGGATACAAAGTGTACACACATACACATCTACACACATACACACACACATACACACAAACACATGAAAACACAGACACACACATGCACAGTATAAAACGGCGTCTTAGAGGATTGTACAGAGGACCCATATCATCCACTGCACAGCCTGCTTGAAATAGTTGCTTTCAAAATAGGTTCTACCACTCGCTGCCCATGTGATCCCAGTTTTTCTCATGTATGGAATGCAGACAATCCCAGTACTTACCTTATGTTATTCCAAAGATATAAATAATGAAAATGCATTTAAAATTCTAACACTGTGTCTGGTATGTGATGTCATAAGCACATGGTAAATGTTATTATTTTTTTCCACTTAATCAGACATTCCAAAACTGTTACACCAACCTAATGGGATATTTTCCCATTTATTACTCTCTCCATACTCATATAAATCAGAAAAGCTCCACAATTTCCACAAGTAGAATAGTTTTTTAATAAGATCAGTTGGTAAGCTACAGGATTATCCTTGAACCTTCAAAGAGAACTCTGTCTACAATCCCACCTAATTATACATCAAGGCACTCTTAAGAATCTCTCTCTCCACTGGGGAGATTAGGGATCTTCTTAGTAATAATCAGGAAATGTCATTAGCTGTCGTAAATAGGTTCAGGAATCACAGGTGTCCAAAAAACTTCAATCAGATTCTACTATGGCTGAGAACAGACTTGTGGCTGCTTCCTGGATCCTTGGATGTATGTCACTGCCTCCAAATTGTATTTAAAATGCTGTCCTACATCCTAATAATAGAGGTGCATGTTCACTTCAGCAGAACATTTTTTTTTTAATTTGGAGGAAAAGATTTAATGTCAAAGAATCTCAATGGAGCACTCAGTGGAACTTGGAGCATTTCATTGTGCTCACATAACTTTCATCACCCCACTTCCTAACACCTACATTTTGAGATGTATCCAGAGTGACCTATTTCTTTCTAACCATCAATGAGCAAAGGATGGCCCAAAGTAAGGGAATTAGAAACCAAACTCAATAAACACAGAGTCCTATATAGAGCAGGATTCCACTCAACTTAGAACTCTCCTGGAAGGGAGAGCAGTTCATTCACCCTTTAATGTCAGCATAATAGACTTCGATGGAACTGAACGGGATGTGACTGAAGAAGATTGTTGTGAAACATAGTTGTCTTCGATATTTAAATAAAGATGAATTACAATCCATGATGTTCTCCCTATCCCTGCCACAAGCCACTAAAAAAGTAAGAAATAAAGGCAAATTGTATTCCTTTACCAAGGAATAAGAATACTGTATTAACCCAAAGGACAAATAGAATGGAAAAGGAAATAGCAAAGGAATGGACTTAGAAGTGTGACTGAATATGGAACAATTCAAACCCACCAATCAGAACTTCCTCTTTCTTCTTCCACCTGCCCCCAAATGACAACAGTCAAGGAACTTATTGTCTCACACCAGCCTGAAAGCTGGAGATACTTCCCTAGGGACACTGACAAGACAGATAAAAAACCTTTGAGATGTGTGGGTGCACTAATAAAAATATTCACATCATGATCTCATCACCTTCAAATAAAGTCCACCAGTGGTAAGGACTTCCCACAACATATACAATTCCCAGTCTGTTTTCTAGTGTTCTGCTTTTTGTTATATGTAGAAAATCAGATTACCAGGTAAGACAGCAGATCTTTGGCATGAAATATACCAAAAAGGAGAGATGGGGTGAGATCTAAAGGAAAAAGACAACAAATGGGAAAGTAAAGTGTGAAAAATCTACAGAGTATATCTTTGAAAGCAGAGATTTCCATTTGTGAAACAAGAATAAGATGCCAATAAAAAGTCTTAATCAAAGTTTACCTAGAAAGTAGAATAATAAAACTAGCCCAGAAAGCAGAATAATGTCCAAAAAATAAGGTAAAGGGGAGAGAAAAAAAAGTGAGTCAGTCCCGGAACTCCAATGTCTGATTAATATGAATTCCAGAAAGAAATAAAAAAGAAAAAGGATGAGTAAAATTATCACAGACCAAACAAAATGATAGCCCAGGGATGAAGACATGACTCTCTAGTTCTTTAAGTGACACATGCAATGAATCCTAAGACTTGACCAAAGTCATGTCATCATGGAAGATAAGAGCATGTAGGATAAATGAAGATTCTATATACTTTCAGAGAGAAAACATGTGACATACAAATATTGGGAACACTGGATGACTTCAAATCTCTCCAAATTAATCTAAAATTAACCAAGAAGGAGAAACATGAAAATGCTCAAATAAACAAAGCTCTCATGCATTCTTTTTATAGGAAGTTACTAAATGATATGCTTCTACAAAGGACAGTGGAAGATGTAGTTTCTAGAAAACTTCAATAAAAGAAGAAAACAAAGGTAATTCATACGCAGATGGTAAAAAGAAGATTCATATGATAGCTACGTGAAGAACTAGAAATAACTGTTTCTGATGGAAAAGGAAAACAGGAGGGAGCGCTCCAGAGGGAAAATGGAATCAATTGTTTGATGCATTTATCATTTGGGAAAAATTTAGATTGGAACCTTTAATAGATCAATGACACCACTTAGAAAAATGTATAAATCTATGGAAAGCTAATAAAAAGTGAAAACAGAGGCAACTATTCACTCCAAGAACTCCAAAAGTGTATACAAATTCAACCAAAATATAGTACATTTTTCAGCCATGAATGACATTTATAACTGGAAACAATGTAAACACCAATTCCTGACTGAGCCAAAAATTGTGATGGATTAGATAATGACAGAGAGGAGAAGTGGAGACAGAATTGCAGAGAGGGATGTAAGGTATGAAATTCTCAACTGCCTAGTGGGAAAACAAAATATAAATGTTAAGAAATAACAACATAAGGATAGCATTTGCCATGTGGAAGTATATTGCAGAAATAATTTGAAAATGGTTATTTCTGAGAATTAGAGGTAAGAAATGCAGAAGGGTTAGATGGAGGCTCACCGCTTACAATAAGTATTTTAGCACTACTTGAGAAAATATTAAGTATGTACATATAAAACTTTCATAAAACTGTTTTGTAAACTGTGTAAAGGGAGTAAGAAAGGTTGTTGGCTTCTGTGACCCAAATTGTGTCAACACAAGCTAATAGATACAAAACCGCTTTTGTTGAGATAATGCTCAGTTAATTTAAGAGTCTCTAAAGATGCCTGACACACTCAAAGAGACTTTTAAATACCAAACCATAGAGCTGAAAATCAAGGACATGATTAGTTCCCAGAAAGACATTCAAATCAAATCAGTAAAATATCAGCTCATTGTATGTTCAAGCTAAATATATATACATATATCTTTCAGCTTTAATTGTATTTGACCATTTTAGTGTGTGTGTATACATACACACACTCATTCTTTATTTTCAATTCTTCCTAAAATGTAGATTCCTATTTTTCGTATTCCACCATTAACCATTCCGTTTAAATGATTAACAATGCACCCCAGGTGTTGGTCTTTTTTTACTTTTTGTAAGGTATGGCTGTCAAACAAAATGCAGACTGTTCCAGTAAATTTGAATTTCAGACAAACAGCAACATTTTTGGATTAAATATGACCCAAAAAGTGCACAGAACAGACTACTAAGAAGTATGCAGTTTACCCTGTGCTTTGACTTCCTAAATCTAACAACCTGCTTTTAAAGGTTGCCTCTGTCACACTCATTCCACTTTACTTCTGAGTCCATCTAGGCCACAAGCACTGATCCTTTCAAACACTCCTCCTCGGTTCTCAGCTCTATCTTGAGTAATCAATTCCAAATGCACCTCCCCCAGCACCACCAGCTCACCCA